>JAMKQA010007979.1:0-10548 GCA_024699735.1 Posidonia australis | reverse complement strand
TATGGCCTCTTCTTTAGATGATAAAGAGATCCCAATATTGTTACAAAATGAAATAAAATTCTCATAAGAGTCCCAAATCAATGGGTCTACAGGGGAAGACCCTTCTTTATCCGGAAATAAACTATTATTGACATATTCAGAACCAAGACTAATAGCAGGAGTATTTTCAACATTAAACAGTGCCTCACCTGGAGCGTGGATTGGAGTGTGGGGTCTGGTAGCTGTTCTTTCAGTGGGGATAGACTCCTTTTCCTCCTGTCCCAAGCAGTCATAAAGGGCCATGACTTTCCTGAATTTATCCATGGACAGGTGTCTGTCTCTGAGCTCAGCTTGCACCTGAGCAATGATATTATCAATGATATTATTTTTTTTATGCATTGTTAGATAACAAATCTGGGTACAGGATTCAAAAAAGAAGAGATCCTCCACACAACAATTTTGAGATTTGGAACAAGCACAATCAGCTCCACAAAACTCCTTGACAGTGGTTGAGTAATCTCAGAGCCTACCTGTTCTTGCTGAAGAGTAACTCATGTAGTGATTGATATTTTGTTAATCCAAATGTACTGTATGTATTTTTTTGTTGAACTTCTATGAAACTTTTTGTTTAACTAAATGAATATTGGCTTTTATTTTGTCTGGAACTTATGGTTCAAAGAGTCATGTAATTTTAGATAAATCTTAACTTTTAATGGTAATTTATATAATCAAGAGTAATTTTAATACTAACTTACCATTTACAAAAAATAAAATAAAATTATGGATAGTAACAAGTTGTGAGACAATACAATTCCTGTCCTTATATTTTAAATGTAAAGTAGCTTTGCAATCAGTCTGACTTGATTGATTATCACAAAATCTTCCTTCCTTAGAACATGTGTACTACTTTGTAACAAGGTTCCTTGTAGTTCTGTGAGTGACATACTTCGTTGAATTACTATGTACGTTGAAACCAGCTTCAACGGTGTACTCGACATAAAAACTATCAACCTCGAGCCTTGAGAAGATTAAAAAAACTTGACCAATATGAGGAACCAATTCCAGTGATATGTGAGATCTTAATTTAAAATTATAGATATTGTAAGGTTTGATTTAAATTTGAATTAAATAAGATCTTTGATTTTTTAGAATTTGGAATTATAGATATAATAATATTTGATTTAGATTTGAACGAAGAATATTAAAATCAAGGCCAGTGAATTTAAATCTTGAATTAGATTATTTGTCTTATTATTTATGAAAATTTAGATTTAATTATATCAAAAATAGGAAAGTGAATTATATTTATGATTTAGAGGATCATTGATGGAAATATCTTCTACTTTCTGTATATGTGATTTAAGAGCCTTTAATTTTTCAAGTATATGCCCAAGTCCTAGATACCAAAGAGAAAGGGAAAAGTTGTTGTTGACCATTGCTAGATGGAGAGGACTATCAAAGGTGGTTGGTGGAGGCCGAATCATCTCCATCTTCTTCTTTGATCTGGGGCATTAACAACATTGGTGTGATGTGGAGACAGAGCTAGGCGTAGATTGGAAGACATCTTTCCTGTGTCGTTGGTTTGTGGTCGTCATCACCATGTAGGAATACCATGTTGTAACATTCTCTGAATAAGGCGTTACGGGAAATACACTACTAGCTAGAAAATTAACTAGACTAAAAAGAAAACTGAGCTACTAACTTGCTAGAACCTGTGTGCGGTTAGTGGCTTCCGTTTACGAACACTAGGCTGAACTACACTTCAACTGAGTACTTGAAAACAAAACATTACAAAAACATACGTGAGTGATTTTTAAGTCACCTAGTACGCGCCCACAAAAACAATTACGACTGAAAACATCTACAAGGTTATCTTCTAGGTTCTCAAAACCAGGACAAAGCTCTGTTAAATTTTTTTAGAAAAATTCTCGACAAAACATGTCCTTTGGAAAAAATATCACTTTCATAAATCTATCAGGAAATCTTTATGCTTTTCTCAAATACTTTCTCTTTCTATTTTTAAAATTTCATGCTTTAATGTTTTTCTGGAAATACCTTTGGACTAAACTTCAGTCTAAAACACAAATCTCAAATCTAGCTAAAACACGATTCTTTGGCTAGATCTAGTCCTAAAACATTGTTCTCATCGTAGCTAAAATCTGGTTAAAATTCAAAAGCATAAATTCAACTCAATTCTAGCTTAAAACTATCATGAAATCTCAAATCTGAAAATCTTTTTCTTTTCTAATGCCACCTTGATCAGGGGCGACTTGGCTACACGTAGTAGGAGAGGTACCAACCTCAACTTCCTACACTACCATGGTAAAAGTTCCCGTGCGAACATACCACTGCCCTAGCCAACGGGCCTCACTAATCTTTTCTCTTTTCTTTTCTCATTGCACGAAGACGCATTCTTCCAACGTCCCATTGGTGTTTGAGCATTCAGGTTATCTTACCCGGCCCAACTAACACCAGTTTCTCTGAGGAGCCTAGTCTCTTTCACTTGGGTTCTCAACCTTAGTATCTACGATTTCGGACGGTGATCGTTATCAATCGGGTCATGAATCCTAAGGCCACTGCCCTACCATTACGTAGATCCTCACAAAAATCTCAGAAATCTATCTCTGAAAACATGCATCTTTCTTTGAAATATCTTTTCTCAATCTTTTTCATTACAGAAATCACTCTATAAAGCAATTCTCTTTTTCTAAAATAATTTTTCTACAAACCTTGCTTAAATCTCAAGAAATTCTTGCTAAATATTCATGCCTAAAACATACATATAAGGCATTATTGTAATTCTTTGAAAAAAGCTTAGGAAACTAGTCCGGGGACCTATTTCTATAGACTGAAATCTTTAGGTATGTCGAAATCTCCTAAAATCTGACTCGGTAGATCGAAATATAACAGACTACCGAAGTCCCTTGATCCAGCATACTGAACTATTTCGATATGTCGTTCCAGGTGATTTTCGAAATCTATCCTCTATCCTATGGCAGTTGTTCGTCGGAATTGGGACCTTGGGCGGACCCACTTCCGGTGAGCCATTGTAACATCCAGAGTTGTACCTAAGACACTGTATTTTGATAATGAGAATATGTATCGGTGTTAATGCTTTGGAATTTAATTCCTTGTGATTATGGGGATTATGTGTGGTGATTGAGTTGTGTTTGTGCATGGTTCTATGATTTGAATGCTTGTTTTCTCCCTGATTCTCTATAGTAAGGGTCAAGTGGACCCAGTAGGCGGATAAGATTGGTGGGTATTCTAAGTAGATGAAGAGGGTGAGCATACCACATGGGGAGGACTAGAGGATAATGGTGGCACTAATTACCAACGCGTAGCCTAAATAGTTAAATGTCAAAAAAAGAGGAAATGCCGCTTGACACCCCAATGCCCCGTCTTATTCGTCGAACTGCCCCCTGTCATTGGCCTGCCCCACTGTGCCATGTCCTTCCCCTTGATTGAATCTCGTGTGGGTTTAAAAAACCCCTACTGCTCCCTTACGTGGAGGAGAAACGAGAATTGAGAGGGGAACTGAGAGAAAGCAAAGAGTTGGGAGAGTGGAGAGTGAGGGGAAAGGGAGGAGGAGTCGCTGAAGTTGTCGTCGATCTACTGCCATCGGTGCACACGTGTCGCTAGAGAAGTATAACATTTGGAAGGCTCGTCGGAATATTGTTGGAGCTCGTCGAAGAGGTAGAATCGCTGGCGAACTTCAAACAGTACACGTTCCCACTCCTCCTTAACTTCCTAAATTTATGCAAGGATTGTGTTTAACGTGAAAATTAACATGGAAGTATGGAATTCTAGTTTGGCATGCCTATTATGGTGGTTTTTGAGATTGTGACCATACCAGAACCAACCTTTCGCGGCGAGGGCACACGCGAAGGACTGAAAAGGTCACGACGAAGATGGTGAATCTAAGGAGGGACACTCGACTCGAAGACACAGAAGGGAAACACAAAAAAGAAAACGATAAGGACAAAATAGAGTCGCCACCTAATCTTTTAAAAACTGGAAAGATGAGGAAAATCGGATGCTAAAACGCGAGAAAAACAAAACAAAATGAATGCAAATGTATGCATGAATGTGTGTGCATGCTCCGTGCCTAATGGACATAATACATTGCTCATTGCGACTCAGAGAAAGGGTAAGGACTCCTGTTACGCATGGGGAAGGTGTTAGGCACCCCCATGCGCCCAAGAAATCGGTCTTTCTAAGCTTTCGCTAGCTTGTGTGTCGTCAAATGCAAATGATTATGTATGCATGCTAGGACTAAGATGGATGTATGCCATATGCTATGCCAATGCAACTGTTGTGAGTGAGGTGGAAATGATATGACCTAAGTGTGCTCAAAAACGCTATGTGAATCCTGGACCATTGGTCAAAAGGATCTGACATAGTAATCGTTATCGCCCTAAATGCAAATGTGTCATGACGCATGATGTGAATGTCATGGTGCATGAGGAGGATTTGGGGCAAGGTTGTATGGTAATATGAATGTATGTGATCAAATGTAAAGTACTAGGAATGAGCTATGTGGTGTATCATACATGATGGCATAAGTCATAAGCAGGATTAATGTAAATGCAAGTGCATGTGTCTGGATGCATGGATATGTGGTGTAAATGGATGGGATAAGTGGGTAAGGGCACAGGCTAACTGCCTATTCTGTCTCTGGTAGACCCGTAGATATTCACAACGCAAGCCTGTCGCGCAACCGGGGCATGCATGCCAGTCACAGAATAGGGCAGCGAGCTAGCGAGTTTTGCCCTTGCTCTAGGGTGGGATGTAATGGTGCAAATAGCTAGCTAAATGCATGGAGCTCTAGAGTATTCTACCATGAGTAGATGCATGCCATGGATTAGGACCTAGGATGTGTGGATGTGTGATGTGGTGGAATGAATGAGGTGGGTGGTGCCAGAGCTCAGCCCGACAGCCTGTTCTATCCCTAGAAGAACCGCGCATGTTGCACACGCAACCACGATGTGCCTGTCAAAGATAGAACAATGCTGCGAGCTTTGCTGATTCACATTCCCACATGCGATGATGCAAAATGTTTATATGATGCATGGGAAGCCAGAGGGGAGGTCGAGGAACATTCCTATATGTTTTGATGCATGGATGATTTAGTGGATGTTTTCCCCCACCTACGTCACCGGAGTTGGGTTATGGCATCGTTGGAGGTAGGGAAGACGACAGAAATGGCATGTATGCATGATGGAATGAGATGCAATCATGTCGAGGATGACATGATAAAGATGTTGGATGAAAAATGCGGAAGAAAAGAAGCTTTGTATAGTGGGGGAGAAGATTACTTGTGAGATGGGTTGTCCCCTCCGACGAGGCTCGCGGTGGTGTTTCTCCGACGACTGTGAGCGACGGCTGCAGAGGCGGGTCCGGAGGGCTGAGGAGGTGTTAATGGAAGGTTCAGTGTTGGAATGCAGGGGCTGGTGTGGTGTTTGTGTGGCTTCGGTGCGATGGAAATGGGTGTCCAGTAGGAGTGGAGGTGTGGTGGCGGTGGTGGGTGCTCGAGGATGGCTGGAGTGCCAAAAAAGCCAAGAGAGGGGGTTGGTGGCTAAGGGGAGCTCATTTTTGAAGGAGGTGGTGGCGTGTGTAGGCGAGGTGGCGTGCATGAGTCGCTGGCGTGCTCAAGTGGTTGGCAGGGCATGGCTAGGGCGTGGCAAGGTGGTAGGGCATGGGTGGCTGTGCGTGGGCAGTGTGGTGGTGGTAGAGGTGTCAGGCACACGAGGCAGCAGCAAAGCGACGCGGCGTTGTGGTTCGTACCAGGTACGATGATAGCGATGGGTCTAGCGACTTGCGCAGGACAGCCCTGGTCCTCCTACACATCCACGACGGGCGATTAGGCCGCGCAATCGGGCCACGCATCCCACTGGCGCAGGGCACACATGTCGGATTTTTAAGTTGGGCTTGGTGTTTTGGGCTTATTTGGGTTGGTTTAAGTGTTAAGTTTGGTTTTAGGGTATAACGGGGGTGGAGTGCCTCGTTGCCGTTGGAGTGCGCCCTTCCAGAGAAGTCCACTGCGAATGGCTACAAAAATGGGTGTCTACAAAGATTAATCAGTGATTTCTATGTTTTATTAAGAAATAATGTGATTAATGAGGAAATAAATGGGAAATAAATAGAACACATGCTAATCCATGTGGGTTATGGACTGGAATGTTATTACATATGCCCTAGATGTATAATATGGCCCTTACAATTTTTTGTAGATTTTTGATTAATTTTTAGGGATTTTTTTCATAATGTTTAGTAAGTTTTGTTTTCTGTAAATGACTTAGCACGACTGGAAGGCGGATCCTTCCAGTGCAAGTCTAGGCCATGATGAGGTTGCAAATTTCTAGGGTGCAGTGATGTCACGCAAGTAGTTGGCGTAAATGACCAACGAATCTTACATTTTCAGTAAGCTCAGCCTGTCTGTTTTCAGTGGCTTTTGAGGATAAAAGAATATTAAGTATATATATGAAACAAATGTGATAAAATGGGTTTTGAAGATAATAATGTCCTGGAAATGATTATGAAATAATCAATGGTTTTTTGGTTCATAATGTGAGTTTGAAAGATGTTTTTTTTTAAGAAATGCATATGATTTTAAAGGATTTGCCAAGATTTGTAGGAACTATATATAGACCGATCAACTGTACCGATAAGGGATAGTGAGACCTTTGAATAGTGGGAAGTACCCACGACAGTGGTTGCTGAGTTTTGGTCCTAAAAGTGAGTCTCCAGGTGCTTGGGCACCAGAGGCGTCGTAAGGACCCATCCCGTATTTATACCTATGTGGTACATTACTTGAGGCTGCGACCGGGGTAGTTGAACTATTGCATGGGGTAGTTCACCACGATAGTGTAGTGTGGACAGGGGTCGAGTCTCGCTAACTGCTTGTGGCCAGGTCGGTCACTTGTGGCAGGGTGATACAATAGGTTTTGTTGTGAGAATGTGTGTGTGTAGTTTGAGCAAGAATCGAGTTGTGATTTGGCTTGAGATTTGAGCTCGATTCTAGCTAAGTCGAGACTTAAGTTTTGGTCTAGTTTCTAGTCGTGGTTTTACTATGTTTTGAGATATGGAATGATTCGTGATTTTGGGTTGGACTCTAGATGAGAATTGGCTTCCTGAATTACATAAAAAATGATTTACAAATGTGCATGAGATTTCTTAAAGAAAAATGATAAGAAAGTGTTGAAAAGGCATGATTTATAAATGAATTTCTAGATTTTGCGCTTATCTTTTTGGTATTTGTGCCTTTTATAGCTATAAGGGTTTTTCGTTGATTTACGTTTTTGGGACGTGTGTAGACACCTCGATTTTGAAACGGTTCGTAGGTAAACTCTCTAGAAGGATGTTGTCTTGGACACGACAGGCCTAACTACAACCATACCCTATCTGACATTTTGATTAGTCCAAAATCATCGCACAAACCCCGACCACAAGCCCATGGTCCAGTTAATAATCTAGGTAGCCAAGTGGAGAGCACTATTCTGAAGCACCAATGTGGAGCACGATGATGGAGCACCAATGTGGCGCACAATCATGGCGCACCAATTTGGAGCACCAAGGTGGCACACCAATGTGGAGCACAAAGCTGGCGCACAACCACATTTCAGGGTGTTGGCTGTTGGCTGTTCATCTTCTATGCTTGTAACCTTCACTTACGAATATTCTTCTACGAATCTATGCAAGTCTATTGATTTCCAAGGCTTTTGGCATCCCAAGACTTTACAACTTCATCTCCTTTAGAAGCCACCCATGAGCAACACTTTAGGCTCTCTTGGCAACACACCAACTTTTAGCAACCAGCACCTCTACTTTCAGAGCACACTTTTGCATCCCTGAGCACTCTCAACTGTGTCTAAAGCACCAAGGAGGAGACACCTTGAGCCACCCAAGGAAGAGACACCATAGGTAAGTTCCTTTATTCACCTCCACATGGGCTTTACATGATATTCTGAATAAAACTTACACTGCAACTAGGCTGATATAATGTTTGTATGTTGATGTTCTTTTGTACCTTTTTTGTTTAATTGGGTGTTCATGATGCTCTTTTCTATATTCACTGTTTGTTTATCATGATGATTTTTGCACTGTGTGGTCTTTTTTGGGCAATGTATCATAGTTCTATGAGGCTACTGGCCATGGACATGGGCTGTGATGCACCCCTTTGCATACTATATCATTTCCCCATACTCCCTAAGTCAGACAGATCATTGCATGAATTATAAAATCCACCATAGATAGCTGTAGTCCTAAGGAACCCATGTGTAGACACCCCAATTTTGCAGGTTTGCAGGATGAAAGTGTGGTAGTTGGGCTTTTAATCACAAATGAACTCATTTAGTCCCAAAGTCCACCAAAGCCCATTAAAATCTACCAAAGTCTATGAAGGCCCATTAAGTCCACCAAGCCCATTAAAATCCACCAAAGCTCATTTAAGCCCATTAAGTCCACCAAGTCCATTAAAATTCACCAAAGCTCATGAATGCCCACTAAAGCTCACCAAGGCCCATCAAAGCTCAAGCAAGCCCACTTAGGCCCATGAAGGCCTATAATACTTCAACCCATTTCTTCTTCTTCTTCTTCCAAACCAACCAGCCATTCTTCCATACTAATACATAAATCATTTTCCAATACACAAAGCTCCCACTCTTGTTGTGCCCCACTCCACAACCTGGCCAATGTTTTCACCAGCCTTGTCAAGACCCATTGCAGTTTATGCAATAGGAGGAGCACAGAGAAGGTGAAGCCATGATCTAGCCACAACCCATCCTTTTTCTCCATTCTCATCCCTTCTATTTTGTCTCACCATGTCGCTCAGCAGCAACCTTAACCAAGCTTGAGCCCTCCATGAACCAGTGCCACCAGATGCATCGTCACGAGCTCAGACGACTGTCAATCGCTGTTGATGCTCGAGCAAGCAGCAAGGAGGGTGCGTGGGGAACAGCAAGGTGGTTACGAGATGCTAGTTGGTTAGGGGGATCTTTAGTTTGTTACGGAGTTGGTTAGTTGTTAGGATTTTGTTGAATCTGTTATGAGTTGTTACAGTTGCCGAGGCTTCGCTTATAAAAGGGACGGCAGTGTGAAGTGTGAGGAAGGAGGAGAGAGAGGTGAGGGGAGAGATCTCGGAGCTCAGAGTGTTCCTCTAGTAGCGTTCCAACGCACGCCAGCTAGTTCCCAGTCCCATCACCAGGCTACTCCGGTGAACCAAACGCACCAGCTCCAATCGACTCGTACGGCCGTTCCAGGTTCTCCTCCGCCAAATGGTGGCCTTGCTCCAAGTCCTAGATCATCTATGAATCCTTGTCGAGCATCCCAGCCCCTGCATTGGCCGTCTTCAACACCTCAGAGCGTCCTCTACCGGGGTAGTTGGCCGACGACGAGGAGGAGAGCGTGTTACGGGTAAGTCTTCAACCCTGAGCTCTCCCTGCCCTGCTTTGGCATCTCGAGCATACTTCCTAGCCTCCTGAAGCATAACTTGACGTCCTGAATTTCCACAAGATTACATTAAATTCATGTTTTAATGGCAAAATTGCATTTTGACCCCTAAGAATCTTCAATTTGACCAAAAATACAAAGATTTACACATTTGACCCTAGATTTATTCAAAATTACATGAAATGTGTTTTTCTATGTATTTTTGATGATTTAGCTTCAGAATTTCAATTTTCTTTCAGAATTTGGGTTTTTTGCACAAAAGCCCCAGGAATTCGAATTTTTACGCTCTTACATGCATTTTGCACATTTTGTTGCTATTTTTCGTGCACATTTTCTCGTATTTTCCACCTCGCATCGTGCGCTCATTTCTAACCCACTTCAAGCTTGGTTTTCTCATTGTTTCCTGGATTTATTTTGATTTTCTTGTTTTTGATTTGATTTGGCTTTCCATCGCCCGAGGACGTACATTAACAGGCTTAACAATGTCGACATTGTCCCGAATGTGGATTATTTTCCCTGATTTGATTTTCTCTGATTTCTTTGAGTTTCCGCAGATTTACGTGACGCTTTCCGAGAGTTTTCTCAATTTTCACAATTTTCCTCATCGTCTACGGGTGTATAGTAAAGCGGCATTCTCAATGCCTACGTTTGTCCCTCAGATTAACCTTTTCCGTTTATTCTCTTCTTCTCTTTGATTTGGCATGTTTTCCAACTTTAGCATATGCATTCTGTAGACACCCCAATTTTGAGCTCATTTGGTAGCAGGCTCCTCCGGTTGATGCTCTGGTCGTGATCACCAAAACCCAAGTCCACATAAGTCCCAATCAGACCCACACTAGCCCACATGACCAAATAAAACACTAAAGCCCATTAAAATTCACTGAAAAATAAATAAAACACTTAATCCAGCTAAAATCAACTTAAAATTCAATAAAACCCTAATTAATCAAATTTTTAAACCCTAATCAAGTGAAAAGAAATTAAAATCCATTAAATAAGACAAAAACCCTAATTTAAGCTAAATTCAAATTAAATCGCTTAAAAATCCAAATAAATAAGTAAAAACCCTAATTAAAATGAAAATCCATTGAAAACCTTAATTAATAAAAATTTAAAACC
>JAMKQA010007978.1:0-27884 GCA_024699735.1 Posidonia australis | reverse complement strand
TGGCTGATCTTGTTTTTCTCATTTAGTTGCATAGGTGTGATCTTGTGTGAGGATGTTAGCCCTTGAGCACAAGATACACAAACATTTGCATTTGATTCAAGCTTTAAACTAATGCATTTGATTTAAGCTTTCTTAAGTCTTTACACAGCTTTCCAGAATGCATTTTTTCTGTGATTTGGTTTTCCAGAATGCATCTTTATGAGATTTAGCATGGCATATCTTCTCTGTTTTAACTCAGCATTTCTCTGGCCCACCTAGGCGCACATAGGTGGCGCACCATACTGGCTCACCAGTCTGGCGCACCAAACAAGCACACTGCTCTGTTTTTTAGCATACAGCATGTTTTCATACATCTTTGTCATGCTTTCTCGACTTGCTTTTCTCCTGGATTTTCCTCTGATTTACTTCTCTGATATGCTAGGAAGGCACAGCTTTCTTTTAACTGTTTTGTGTGTTTTAATTTGCATTTGCATATAGCAAGTAATGATGAGAAATCACTCGAAATGATACAACTTTGATTATGTTTATGCAATGATCTTGCATTATGCGTTTGACCCGAATTAAAGAGTGATATTTCTGAGCATTAGGACACACCCCTACATATCATGCACCTATTAGCATAAGGCACTAAGCATGGCATGGCATATCGCCCTCGGGCGTACAGCAAAAGGCTGAAAAGCCAACATTTCACAAGCATAGGAGAAACCATAGAAGACCGATTTTATCGGGCGTACGAGGGTGCCTAACACCTTCCTCGTACGTAACAGGGATCCTTACCCGCATTTATGGTTCTCGAAGACCTTCCTTATTGTTTTGCATGATTTTTCATGTTTTATTTGGTTTTCCTCATCTTCCATAATAGACTAGGTGGCGACTCCAGCATTTGCATTTTTTTTATTTATTTTTCTACCGTAGCTTTGCCAATTTTCGCATTATCTTGTGATCCTCGCTGGCATGGTTACAATGGGTGAACTACCATTATATTGCTATCCTATAGTTATGATGTGTGTAGGAAAAGGACATAAAAAAACAAAAGAATCACATCAACCATTCATGAAGAATCAAATGATCAACTATTAATGTACAACTATGTTGGTTGTGCACTAACGTACACAACCAACATTATTCTATGCTTGAAAATTTTCAATGCGGCCTTTTATTTCTTGAACATGGACTTCAACTTAACTATTATCATTGATGAGTTGCAAAATAACTTCTTTATATCTATTAGGTCTCCTCATCATGCCAATCAATAAGAAAACTACACTATCAACGATTGTGACATGAATTTGGTGAATAATTCGAACATCCAAAGAAATACCAACCTAGATTGGTGATGTTCCATGATGTCCTCAAAACACTAATCAAACAAGATGACAATGATGAGGAACTTGCAGAGTACTTCTTCTAGAAGCTATTTTTGCAGTGTTTGTGGATAATACTTTCAATAAAGAACTTTTCAATTCATGTTTATTAATCAAACTAAAGTTGAATTGAGTTACACATGAGATCAACTTGAGATATCATATAGTAATCAAGGAGCAAAGAAGAAGAATTACATGAACAACATTTCTATAGGTATACATGATTTTATCTCTTTATGCTTTTTTGACAATATTCAAAGGATACCATTGACATTGTAATCTTGAGTAAAATCATTGCTTTAAAAAGCAACACTCCTTGGTAGATAGGCACTCTCCACTCCTCTCTTTTTTGTCACTCAAACACTTACTCAATTATTGTCGCTCTAATGGGAAGGCAGTAGGCTAGGTGGCATAACCTTTTCTCACTCAACCACAAACAATCTCTTTACTACTATCTTCTAGTGAAATAGGAGAAGAGGTGAATAAATCAAAAGGACAACAACTCGAGAAACAATTTAAAACAAATTTAAACGGAGTTACCAATCATGATAAAAACACAAGGACTAGGTGATAAACTACCTAATCGACTCACATTTACCCTAAGGGAGTGTTCTAAGTAACTTGAGCTTGTGGGCTCGGGTTGTTAGGTACGAAGGGAGAAGACCTACTCACTTACCCATAGACAGCCTCTACCATGCAAGTAGACCACTAGTGTTAAAATAATGAAAGAACTCTAGAAAGAAATAAAAATGCTAATTAATATGAGACTTTCATTGCAAATAGTGACAAAAACTAAACTCTCAGTGTCAAACCATGACTTCAACAATTAAGGATGGGCCCCCCTCCATGGAGAGATGGGTTGTGTTGCATCGCTTAGATTAGATATAGAAAACTTTAGCTAGAGAGCTAAAATGGCCTTGAAATCACAAAGGAATAAGAAATCGAATAACTTGCACAAATGTGCTTATTTCCACGTGTTGGTGGAAGTGCTTGTGTTGTGCGATTGATTAAAACCAAAAGGAGTGTTTCTAAACCTTAATGAAGGCTATAAAACTCCTATAAAAACTTTGAAAAGAACTTGCAATAACAAAACTTTAGCTTTATGCACTAGATGAACTTATTCATCTATTACATGTGATATAGATTTAAGAAAGCATGGATTTCACTTGGGAAATCCAAACTAACTCAAGTCAAATGCAAGATACACATATGTGTGTGTGTGTGGAGTACATGAACAAGTGAGAAACAAAGACATAATGTGGATTACCAAGGGCTAGAGAGCCAAGAGAAGAATGCTAACATTGAATGCTTGAAACGTAGAAAAAACTGACCTTTTTAGCTTTCTTTTTCTTCTCCTCTTTCATATTTCTCCTCTTCTCTCCCTCACAAAAGCTCAACAAATGGAATGGGGGACTATTTATAAAAATGGAGGGTAATTAGGTAAGTCACTTAGATTAGGCTAAATTAGGATATCTAAGCTAATTAAGTAGAATCTTCTTAAACAAATCAAGTGATTATTAAAACCTGACGATGCTAGCTCCTTGGTTGCCATTTTACCATGGTTTTTTATTATATTTTAGTGGGAGGTAGCTTGATTAAGGATGCCTTCCACATCATTATTTTTGAAGCCCGATTGGACATCTGAGACCATCATCGCGATCTACACCAAATTCTCTTTGACTTACGTATAATCTTGATTAAATCAACCAAATTACAGTAGAGAAAGTACATAACACCACAAGAAACCAAGCAATGACAATACAATCCCAGATTAAATCAACCAAATTATAGTAGAGAGCACAATAATTTAGTCATGAACCCAACAAAAAGGAAAAGGATGGAGCATAGCATTCAAATATGATTGTGCATGCTGAATTTATGATGTAGTAGTTCCAATGCAAATGGGGGAAGGAATCCTACATTGTTGGTGACGGTTCTGTTCCTCTTTGTGTGCCTTGTTGCCAAATTATAGCAACGAGGCTCTAGTGATGCTCCTACTCTGAGATGCTACTTTAGTGCTTGCTCTTTGATGTTGGTGCTGATGGCTTATAGGTGGTAGTGTTTATGAGTGCTTGCTAGAATGATGTGAGTGATGGGAGTGGTGTTCAGGTTGTTGGTGTTGGTTAGTGGGAGATGGTGTGATGGTTTGGGCGATGGTTGTTTTATGTGCTATTGTTGGGAGTTTTGATGGTGATGAGTGAGATGGTGGGTTCAATTGAGGTCTATTGCTATTGTTGATGTTGGACGATGGGTTGTAGGTTTGCTGTTCGGTGGTGGTGACAATGAGGTGTTGGCCTATGGTGGTAGAGTTGGTAGTGCTATGTTGTATGTGGCGATGAAGGCCAATGGTGATGGTTTGAGGTGGTTGGCCAGTGGTGCATTGTTGTTGGTGTAGTTGTTGCTGGAGTGGTGGTGGAGGTCATGGTAGGGAGCTAAAAGAGATGGAAGTGAGGAAGGAGAGAAGACTATGGTGGTAGTGGTGGTGTTGTGTTGGTTGATGGTGGCTGGCTTGTGATCGTTGGAGTTGTGGGTTGGTGTGGAGAGAAGAATGGTGATAGGATGTTGTAATGGTGGTGAAGGTGGCGATCAGCGCTTGAAGAGGGGGTCACCAGCTAGGGCTTTTGTTGGTGGAATTGGTTTCTATTTAAAAACATTCCAAATGAATGTAGGCCCTTGTATGAGATAGGTTTGAAATTAAGGGATAGGATGTGGTTTGCTAGGTCTTAATGTTTAAGGATAGGTGTGAATAAAAAAATGAAGAGTCAAGATCAAATCCAAACAACCACTAAGTTATCCTCCAAGTATATTGAAATTTGGGGAAAAGTGCTTGCAATAGCACTATCAAAACACATGGCTTGGTGGTTTCAGGCATATGTTTTGCAAGACTTGCCAAACACATCTTGGTAGTCTATTTTGGCTATGCTATAGCATTTTGGAAAAAGAAAAGTACGATCTTGCAGGTGGAAGTAGATTTGTTGAATTCTAAATTTATTTGAGTGAGTTTTGAAGGAGATGAAGTTGGGTGAAAAGCTAGTTTGGAAATATGGTTTCCTTTGTGGACAAAAGACTTAAGTATTGGTTTGAGTGAATTACATTCATGGGGAAACTATTTTTTCTAGGTAATTGGGTTTGAGCAAGTCAATGCAAAGCATTCTTGAAGTTTTCTGGACTGGAGCGGAGTTCATCATACCAATCCATGGAAATTGGGATGTCTACAAAGAGCATATAGTGCATGTAACCACCTAAAAAATAAACTAAAACTGTCACGCCCCACATTTTCAGTAATAATTTAAAATAAATTAAATTACGAGAAAATTAAAGCCAAATAGTAAATATCTAACTACCAGGAATCTATGTGTGTGGTTAGGAGACTCTAGACTATATGCACTACGCTAAACGTCTGCATGCCTGCACCTGCAAGCCAAAACACGAGAAAAACGTATGAGTGACAAAAGTAACCTAGTACGCACCCCATGAAAAAAACCACAGAAAAACAAAACTATAATCAATTTTCCTTTTAAATTCATTTCTCAAAACCTCATAAATCAAGCCCACACTAGCCAAAACCACAACCGAGGCTCTACTAGCCCAAAGCCACAAGCAAAGGTCCTCAATGGCCAAAACCACACACAATGAGTCGGGAAGCCCGACGCTAGGCAACCTAACTCTGACCACACGTAGTCCGCCAAGGAGCGACCACAGCGTTCTGCACTACCACGGTGTGCCACCTAGTGCAGGAGCCAACTAACATCCCGCGATTCTCCAACCTAGAGAACCCTCACAGAGCCAACCCCTCCTTGGGAAGGCTGTCCACCTCCTCACGACGTCCTCCACACACGGTGCTCAGGAGGGAGTGTCATAACTCCACCCCCGACGACACCCAAGCCTCAGTACTCACAACAATAGTAGGAGTATCATACCTCCTCATCATGCCACAAGACACCTCAACCTGCGGACAACAACCCTAGCCTTGAGATGACTGTCATGGAGTCTCATACCTCCAGGACCTGACGCCCCTCAGTCTCAGATATCTTGGCTCCCAACCTCAACCAGGGAGTCGTGTCTGACCACCAGAGAATGTTGTCACATTCCCTAGTCCCGATGACATGGTTCCACACCGTCTCCACCCGCACACAGAAAACTAGGAATATATTTTCCAAAATAGGCAACTATTTCCTTGAAATCCATTAACAAAACCATTTTCATATCTTTAAAAATTCTTCCAAAACCTCAGCAAAGCGGCGCGTCAGGTGTCCCAGGAGACCACTACTGACGGCCCACAATCCCTTTCAACGGGACAAAACACAGCAATCCAAAACACAATTTATAAGCATATTTGGGCCCAGAATCGGCATGCCGGAAAACAGGTCCGGTATACTGAAAATCTTTGGTTCGGTAGACCAGTCTGGATTGGCTGACCGAATCAGGTCAACGGTCAACACTCAAGCCAAATTCGATATATCGAAACTAGTTAGGTCGACCAAAATCTCTTGATTCGAGCCACCGTCCAAAATTGGATGACCGAATTTCAACTAGAGGACTTAATCTGACAGGAAAACGGCATACTGAATTGGTTCGGTATGACGAGTCCTTCAAAAAATAGCAAACAGTCCAAATCCTACCTTCCGAAATTGCCCCAACTAGGAAGTCTGATCGGCCCCACTAAACAAGCACCAAAAATCTTGATAAAACATAAGATGTAGACCATCGAGTCTACTCCAAATCCCAACAAACAAAACTAAAATCCATTCACCACACATCAAGTTACAAAATCGGAAAGGCAGAAGAGGCAAAATGACCCAAACTGCACCAACTGCCATAAATGCCCATAAATACCACAATAAATTCCCAAAAATTCTAAAACATTAAATTTAGCCTAGATTACATGCATCCAAGGCATTTCTACCATTTTACATGATTTCTACACATTAAATTGGAGGTATGTACCCGAAAATGACCTTCGACGACCACTAGCAAATTTCGACGAACTTCGGCAGCCCCGCACATCCTCCGACACTCACGACCCCAAGGACGTTGCTCTAGAGCCTCCCCCACCACCATGAGCCACCGCGATCCTCCACCTTCCATCTCCCACTCTCAACTCTCTCACTCTATCTCCCACACCCACCCGCAGCAGAAGGAGGAGTGAGGAAGAAGATGGAGAAGAAGTGGAGGGCGAAAAGAGAGGAGGAAAAGAAAAGAGGGAAGAAGGCTGGGGCTTGGCTGCAGTTTCGTTGGTCGAGGAAGGCTTGCCCCCCTGCACGCGTTAAATACGTGGGGAGAAAGGTCGCCGCGCACCTACCCGCCAACCTCCGGCACGTGCACACCAGCCAGTCCCTGGCCACCCACCAGCCTTGCCGCACATAGACCAACAACTAGCTCCCAAGCACGAACCAACCAACCACCAGCCACAACCAACGGTCTACGAGCATGGGCCCAGACGGACCCACACTTGGGCCCACAAGCATAGTGTCAAACCATGCACAGGAACACGCGAACAGAAGCTGGCCCACGAGGCCCATGCCCAAAAACACAACTACACAACGGGCCTTAGAATGGTAACACCTGTCCAAGAATAAAATTCATAAAATGTAAATAATTACCAAAATGAATTTTGCAAGTGTTACATCCTAACCACCTTAAAAGAAGATTTCACCCTCGAAATCAATAGGCGAAAAGATACAGGTACTAGGTTAGGATGACTTCCTCACATTCCCACGTGCCCTCCTCGGCTCTATGATGCCGCCACCGCACCAAAACTAGTGGAATCACCTTGTTTCGCAAAATCTGCTCCTTGCGGTCAACAATCTAGACGTCATCCTCCACAAAGGACAGATATTCCTGGAGCCCTTCTGCCTAGATTGGAATCACGTGAGAAATGTCAGCCAGGCACTTCCTCAGCATGGAGACGTGGAACACGTCGTGCACAGACGACATCTCTGGTGGTAGATCTAACGGATAGGCAACCTCATCGATCCTTTGGGTGATCTGATACTGGCCAATATAACGAGGACTCAGCTTGCCACGCTTCCTGAACTGCATGACACCCTTAGTCAGCAACACCTTCAAAAACACATAGTCTCTCACCAGAAATTCTAACGGTCTCCACCTCATGTCGGAATAGCTCTTCTGTTGACTCTGTGTAACCAATAGCCTGCTACGGATCAAATCCACCTTGTTCGCATACAGCTGCACAAGCTCAGGACCAATCAACTGATGCTCACCCACTTCGCTCCAGCAAACTAGCAATCTACATGGCCTACCGTACAAAGCATCGTACGGCACCATCTCGATGCTTGAGTGATAGCTATTGTTGTAGGCGAACTCAATCAGTGGCAAATGGTCCTCCCAACTCCCCTGAAAGTCTAAGGCACATGCTCTGAGCATATCTTCTAGTGTGTGGATAGTCCTCTCTGTCTAACCATCCGACTGAGGATGAAATGTCGTGCTATAGTTGAGCACAGTGCCAAAGGCCTCTAGCAGAGTTCTCCAGAACCATGTGGTGAAGCTCGTGTCTCTGTCCAACACTATTGACACCGAAACACCATGCAGCCTCACCACCTCGAAGACATACAACTCTACCAGGCGGTGCATCGGAAGCTTCACCCGAATGGCCAGGAAGTGAGCAGACTTGGTTAGCCGATCCACGATCACCCACACGGTGTCGTTCTTCCTCTGAGCCTGCGACAAACTAGCCACGAAGTCTATCGAGATGTGCTCCCACTTCCACACAGGAATATCCAATGGCTGCAAGGTCCCTCTATGTCTCTGGTGCTCTGCCATGACCAACTGGCAGGTAGTACACCTCGCCACATGGTTAGCAACATCTCTCTTCATGCTAGGCCACCAAAAGTTCCGCTTCAGGTCTTAGTACATCTTCGTACTACCAGGGTGTATAGTGTACCTAGACCGATGCGCTTCATCCAACAACCTCTGCCTGGCCTCCTCATGCTGGGGCACATACAAACGTATGTCATACCTCAGCTCTCCATATGCCCCAACAGAGAAATGAGGATCTCCACCAGCCTCAAGCTTTTCAAGCACAGCCTAAACAAATGGATCCAGCTGCTGACAGGCAACAATAAACTCAATAGCTTCGGGCGAACAGACAGGTTGGCCACCCAGGCACCAACTGTTCCCTGAGCTTGCCGTTTCGGCCTGCAGCTCACCAGATCCTCCAACATGGTCCACTCCTTGACCATCAAGTTTGCCATCATGTGTGTATGCTGATTCAAGGCATCAGCGACCACGTTGGCCTTGCTAGGGTGGTAGGACAAGCTGAAATCATAGTCCTTCAAATACTCCACCCAGCGACGCTACCTCAAGTTGAGGTCCCTCTGTGTGAAGATATACTTCAAACTTTGATGATCCGTGAATACCTCAAACTACTCCCCATAGAGATAGTGTCACTAGAGCATGACAGTGAACACTACGACAGCCATCTCCAAGTCGTGGGTCAGTAGTTCTTCTCATGATCCTTCAGTTGATGCGAAGCATATGCAATAACATTGCCATGCTGCATCATAACACACCTTAACCCAATGCCACTGGCATCACTAAACACAGTGAAGCCACCACTTCCAGAAGGCAGAGTCAACACAAGGGCAGAAACCAAACAAGACTTCAGCTCTTGGAAACTCACCTCACAATTCTGGTCCTAGCAAAAAGGAATACCCTTCCTGGTCGAATCTGTCAAAGGCACAGCTATGGAAGAGAAATCCCTGATAAACCTCCTATAATAGCCTGCCAGACCTAAGAAACTCCTGATCTCCAACATAGTCCTAGGTCGCTCCCAACTACTCATAACCTCAACCTTGGCAGGATCCACTCTAATGCCTTCTCCAAGAATCAAATGGCCAAGGAACATGACTTCGCTCAGCCAAAACTCACACTTGGAGAATTTAGCATATAGCTGATGACGCCTCAGAGTATCCAAAACCGCCCTCAGGTGCAAGGCATGAGTCTCAACATCAGGAGAATAGACTAGCACGTCATCAACAAAAACCACAACGAACTGGTCCAAAAAAGGATTGAAAATCCTATTCATCAGATCCCTAAACGCAGCCAGTGCATTGGTCAAGCAGAAAGGCATGACCGTGAACTCATAATGCCCGTACCGTGTTTCGAAAGTAGTCTTCTAAATATCTGGGTCTCGGATCCTCAACTGGTGATACCCTGACCTCAAAACAATCTTCGAGAACACCGATGCAGACTACAACTGGTCGAACAAGTCATCAATGTGGGGCAGGGGATACTTGTTCTTCACTATGATTTGGTTCAACATCCGATAATCTATACATAGTCGGAGCGAACCATCCGTCTTATAGACGAAAAAAGCAGGTGCTCCCCATGGAGACACACTCGGCCTATTAAACCCCTTGTCCAGCAACTTCTGCAATTGAGTCTTGAGCTCTAGCAATTCTGCTGGCGCCATGCGATAAAGAGGCTTCGACATAGCACCAGAATGGGGGATCAGATCGATCGAGAACTCTACTTCTCTGTGAGGTGGCATACAAGGCAAATCGTTAGAGAAAACGTCGGGATATTCACACACTATAGAGATGTTGTGAACACCCAACTCAAGAGAAATGGAGGAAACTATACTGGCTAGATACCTCACGCAACCCCTTACCAAAGATTTATAAGCCTTCATAGTTGAAATGACAAGCTTAGGCTCACCCTGACACCCACCTTGCACAAAGAAAGGCCCATCCTTAGGAGACCCAAAATAAACTCTCCTCCTACCACAGTCGATCAAAGTGGATTGCTATGCCAACCAATCCATGTCGAGTATCACATCGTACTCCTGCATGTCCATCACGATCAAGCTGGCGTCGAATTCTCTGCCATTCATCGTCAAGTCTACAGACTGTAGATACCTCCATCCCAAACTGTGCTCCCCCAGCGGTGTCACCACAATGAGATGAAAGGCCAGTCTAGCTGGTCTCTCTCCCAACTCTGTCGCAAAAGACTCAAAGATAAAGGAGAAAGAACTCCCTGAGTCAAACAACACTTTGTCCATTCGACCAGCCACAATAAAAGAACCTGATGGCCAAACAAAACAATACCATACATCCATACAATCATGCAGATGTCCAGATTACAAGAGAGATTACAACATATCTTAAAGGGTTACAGAACTAAATATTCATCCTTACCCTCAACCACATCTCCCGAAGACCCAGCGCCTAGAGCTGCAATGGTGAACACCCGTCCCTAGTCGGCTACTGCAGTGCACTTCCTGCCTTCTTAGGTGGTTTCAAACAAGATCTCTAAATGTGTCCCGCCTTCCCATAGTTATAGTGTGACCATGCCGATGGAACCCTAGGCGTGGTTCTCCACCTACTTCGGTGTGCGGAAACACATGAGGAGATCAGATACGGTCACAGTGAAAATGGTGAATCTGGAAGAAGAGATAATACCCGGAAACACCAAAGTGAAGACAAAGGAAAGGATAGGGAAGGGAGTCGCCACCTAGTCTTTTAATGGAAAGACAAGGAAAAACAAAAAAAACACCAGAAAAGGCAGAATGCAAACAAGATGCAAAGATGCATGTGTGATCCGTGCCTAATGGATAATGCAAGATGAATGCGGGCCAGAGAAAGGGTAAGGATTCTGTTTACGCATAGGGAAGGAATTAGGCACCCCATGCGCCCGAGAAAACTCATGTATGCACCCTCAATGGTCTGCTAAATGTATGCTTACTTATTTTATATGCTCATGTATGAAGATGACCGAAAACATGCCAAATCAAAGCAAAGAAATGAAATCAAGGGAAAAAGTTAATCCGAGGGTTGAATGTAGGCATTGTTAATGCCGCTTTACTGTACGCCCTTGGGCGATGAGGAAAATTGTGAAAATTGTGAAATTCTCGAAAGCGTCTCGCAAAACAGCAGAAATTGGGGATACATCTGAGAAAATGAAAAAAGGGAAAATAATCCTCGTTTCGGGACCATGTCGGCTTTGTAAGCCTTTTACTGTACGCCCTCGGGCGATGGAAAACCAAAACAAGTAAAAACCACAGAAAACGGAAGAAAATCTGGAAAACGACGAGGAAACAAAGCTCGAAACAAGTTAGAAAAGCGTGCACCAAGTAAGGAAGAAAAGACAAGAAAATCCGTGCAAAAAGATGTGAAAAGCCATGTAAAATGCAAGTGTGAATGCAAATGTGAGAAGTCAAGGGGGTTTTGTGCAAAAAGCCCAAATCCAAGGAAAACTGAAGTTCAGAACCCCAAATCATCGAGAAATATATAGTAAAACACATTCCATGCATGTATGAAGAAATCTGGGGTCAAAACATGTATCCCTAGTCAAAGGAAGCTCTTTAGGGTTCAGAATGCAATTTACCCACTAATGCATGTATGCAAATCAATTCAACATAAAATCAAGGAAAAATGCAAGTAAAAGAAATGATCCAGGAATGTTCTAGGGGCAAAATGGTCATTTTCCCATGAAAACAGGCAATTAGAGTAAAATCAATGAAGTACAGGTACTAAACTGCAAAAAAAACCAGCAACCAAAGCATTCAGAAGAAATTCAGTAAAAATAGAGGGTAAAAGTGCAATTAAACCAAGAAAACAAGCTTCTAGAATGTTTTAAAACAAAGTTAGGGAGTTTTATGCAATTTTCACAGCAAAATAAGCCTTCTGGAAGTTTTTCTGTAAAACACAGGGGCCTAAATGCAATTAAACCAGCAAAATAAAGCTTTCAGAAACATTTTGAAAAAGTCTAGGGTCCTCAATGCAATTTTCCAAAAGAAAATGAACTACTAGAGAGTATTTTTAAAAGATCAAGGTCTTAAATGCAAAATCTACTGCAAAAATGAACTGCCAGAATGATTTCATAAAAATCTTAGGCTTATCATGCAATTTTCCTGAAGCAAAACACATTTTGCAAACTCTGAGGGCTTTTATTTAAGTTTTAAACTTAGAAAATATTATTTTAAAAGTCCAGGGTAAGAAATATAATATTTTCATTTAAAACTTTATTCGAAACATTTTTGAAAAATGATGGAAGGACCTAGATGTAATAAAGGACCAAAAAGTAATTCCAGAAGGACCTATTTGCAAGAAAAACATAAACTCCGGATTTATTTAAATAAAATGTTTTAAATTATTTTTTAAATGAAAAAAAGGAAACGACGGTCGCCGGCAATGGAGCTCGCTGCCGACGACCGCCGGAGGGGGGCAAACAAGGCCTTCCCGTGGTCCGATCATAGATCAGACCCCACGGGAAGCAAGAGGGAAAAGCAAGGAACACATCCAATGGAGTGGATGGACGATCCAGCGGCTGGAATGACCTCCCCACCTACCTCGTCGTCGAGGTCCTCCGGCGATGGCGTCGGGGAAGAAGGAGCTCTCTGGAGGCTAAGGAGCGGCAGTCCAAGGGTCCTGGTGGCTGTGGGATGCTCCGGGGCTTCCTTTGGAGTGGTGCGGAGGCTGGTGGAGCAAGGAGGCGGTCTGCCCGTCGCCACCATGGTCTCCCTCGGTAGGTGGCGTTGCTACGACGCTCCAGTGGCCGTGGAGCGGATCTAGGGGCTTTGGAGTCTTTGGGGCATGACGTGGAGTGCTCGTAGTGGCCTGGAGAGGCGCGGGGCTATTGGAGAGGCACAGTCCACCCATGAGGTGGTCATCTTCTTTAGCGACGACATCTCTAGGCGTTTCTCCGGTGGTTGAGTGCAGGACTGTCTGGAGGCAGCGGAATGGAGATCCGGAGAGCGGAGGAGCACGGGGATGGCCAAAGAAGGAAGAGAGAGGCCTCAAGGATCCAGGAGACCTCCTGGATTGCCCCCCCACCTCTGTCGCCGGAGAACGGCAACGTCGGGGTACGGCAGAGTTCATCAGGCCAAGGGATCACTCTAGATCCCTTGGAGGCACTCCAGAAAGAGAGGAGGAGGTCCAAAAAACCACAATCAAGCAATTGGGAGGAGGACAATGTGCGTACCTGGCTGGAGATCGTCGCTGGAGCTCCGGCAGCAACGGCTGCTCCTCTCCCTCTCCGCTTCTCTCTCAGTGTCCCTTCTCTCTTTGTTTCTCTCTGAATTCTCTGTGGCTCTTGTGTGCTCCAGGGGGTGTGACGGTCTGTGTGTGGCCTTTTCCAATTTCTGGTTCTCTCCTTATTATATAGGCAGTCGGAACCCATAACAGAATGCCTCTCTCTCCTGTAACGGACCAGCCCACTCCCCAACCAAACAGGCGCTCCTCCAAACAGACTAACAGACACTCACTAACCGCTGTCCCCTCCTTGCTCCCTTGGCTGCCAACAAGAAGAACAAAGATCCAAGCTCCAGCGATGGCTGATCCAATGGCTAGTCCTGCTCTGGCCGGCTGGATCAGTGGTGAGATGGACTAAAGGCTGAACTCAATAAGGAAGGAGGACTTGTGGCTAAACCATGAAGATCAAGTGGGTTCAGTGAGAGATGGGTGAAGAAGAAGATGGGTTCAAAGAGGATGATTTATGTAATCTTAGTAAAATTTGGTAAATGGTTAATAAATGAAGTAATGAAGTGTGGATTGGAAGAATGGAGATGGGTTAGATTGTTCATGGTGAGCCTTCATGGGCTTGTGGGCTTCATGGGCCTCCATGGGCCTATGTGGGCCCCCATGGTCCCAAATGGATTTAGGTGGGTCCAAATGGACCAAATGAGCCAACAATGAGCTTGTGGGCCCAAGTGGTCTCAACTAGGGTTTAATGGGCCTTGAAAGAGTTAATTGGCCTTGTGGGCCCAAGTGGGCTCAATCAGGGTACGAACTCAGCCACCACATCTCCATCCTGCAAAATTAGAAAATATGGGTGTCTACATATAGCACACCACCGAGGTAGGAGTCCATCTAGGTTTGGGACAGAATGCAGCGATGTGGCCTACTTTACCACAGTTGAAGTACTGGTTCCCACCGTGATTGCTAGAACCTGTCTGACTGAGGCTAGCTCAGCTACCCCCAGCAAAACTTCGCTGGCCGTAGAGGAAACACTAGACCTCACCTCCTGCTTCTTCTCAGGGCTACCTGAGCTACCGACACCTGGAGGACCAAAAGAAAGAGAACCAGGAGGTAAAAGAAGACTTACCCTTCCGTTTGGGACGACTCTCTAGAAATTTCTGATGCTCCGCCTCGAAGCGATAAGCCATCCCAACCATGTCCTCCACAGTCTAGCACCTACAGGCCATCACCTTCACCCGTAGCCCATGGTTCAAGCCGTCCAGAAACCTCTGCGCACGCTCCTCCTCAGACTCATAGGCAGGAGCAAAGTGTTCCAGCTTGGCGAACTCAGTCTCATACTCGAGCACTGACATCATGCCCTACTCCAAACTACAGAAATCTTGGTGAAGCTGCTCCTTTGGGAAATCCCATGTGCTCCTTTGGGCACGCCATGCTCTCTAGCATCTTCACCACCTTCTCCAACCAGGCCTCACTCTCCTCAGCACTAACCTTGCCCTTGAACGACGGCGGACGAAGCTTCGTGAACTAGTTTAGCCACAAGTCACCCGACAGCTCACTAGCACTACTCTTGCTGAACACGTGGGAAATCCCGTGTGCCAAACTCCTCAATTTCACGCGAACAGCCTTCCATCCACCTACGTCCTCTTAGGACTCGATCTCCTCAACAAGGGCCTTGCCTTTACGACCACGAGGAGGCATCCTACCGGAGAAAGGCAAAGTACCTGCACTACAGACAAAGCAACAACTAGAAAACCATGGTGAAAATCAGGTGCAGACTCTACATGCATGCAAAGCCTATGGAGTCCCTAGACCGGACACCCTAGGTGTAGTGCAACCTAGTGAACCTGGAGCTCTAATACAAAAAACTGTCATGCCCCACATTTTCCGTAATAATTTAAAACAAATTAAATTACGGGAAAATTAAAGCCAAACAGTAAATATCTAACTACCAGGAACTTGTGTATGTGGCTAGGAGACTCCAGACTATATGCACTACGCTAAACATCTGCATGCCTGCACCTACAAGCCAAAATATGGGGGAAAACGTATGAGTGACAGAAGTCACTCAATACGCATCCCATGAAAAAAAACCGCAGAAAAACAAAACTATAATCAATTTTCCTTTTAAATTCATTTCTCAAAACCTCATAAACCAGGTCCACACTGGCTAAAACCACAACCAGGGCTCTACCAACCCAAAGCCACAAGCAAAGGCCCTCAATGGCCAAAACTACATAGAGTGAGTCGGGAAGCCCGGCACCAAGCAACCAAACTTTGGCCACACGCAGTCCGCCAAGGAGCGACCACGGTGTTTTGCATTGTCATGGTGTGCCACCCTGTGTAGGAGCCAACAACCGTCCCGACACTATCTTGACCCACACATAGAAAACCAAGAAAACATTTTCAAAAACAAGCCAACTATTTCCATGAAATCCATTTCCAAAACTATTTTCATATCTTCAAAATTCTTCCAAAACCTCGGCAAAGCGACGCTTCAAGTGTCCCAGGAGACCACCACTGATGGTCCACAATCCCTCTCAACGGGACAAAACACAGTAATCCAAAAAGTCCATGGAAAATACATTTATAAGCATATTTGGGCCAGAATCGGCATGCCAGAAAACAGTTCGGTATGTTGAAAATCCCTAGTTCGGTAGACTGATCTGGATTGGTTGACAGAATCTGGTCAACGGTGAACACTCAGGCCAAATTCGGTAAATCAAAACTGGTTCAGTCGATTGAAATCTGCTGATTCGAGCGACCGTCAAAAATTGGACGATCGAATTTCGACTAGAAGACCTAATTTGAATGGAAAATGGCATACTGAAATGGTTCGGTATGCCGAATCCTACAAAAAACAGAAAACGGTCCAAACCCTACAGTCCGAAATTGCCCCAACTGGGACCTCCGATCGGCCCCTCTAAACAAGCACTAAAAATCTTGCATAAAACAAAAGATGTAGACCCTCGAGTCTACTCCAAATCCCAACAAACAAAACTAAAATCCATTCACCATGCATCAAGTTACAAAATCGGAAAGACAGTAGGGTCAAAATGACCCAAACCACACCAACTGCCATAAATGCCCATAAATACCACAATAAATTCCCAAAAATTCTAAAACATTAAATTTAGCCTAGATTACATGCATCCTAGGCATTTCTACCATTTTACATGATTTCTACACATTGAATTAGAGGTACGTACCCGAAAATGACCTCCAACGACCACTGGCTAATTCCGACAAACTTCAACAGCCCCTCACGTCCTACGACACTCCACGGCCCCAAAGACGTTGCTCTAGAGCCTCCCCCACCGCTTCGAGCCGCCGCAATCCTCCACCTCCCATCTCCCACTCTCAACTCTCTCACTCTGTCTCCCGCACCCACCCGTAGCGGAAGGAGGAGTGAGGAAGAAGATGGAGAAGAAGTGGAGGGCGAAAAGAGAGGAGGAAAAGAAAAGACGGAAGAAGGCTGGGGATCAGCTGGTGTTCTGGTGGTCGGGGAAGGCTCGCCCCCCGCATGCATTAAATATGCAAGGAAAAAGGTCGCCACTCACCTACCCACCAACCTCCAGCACGCGCACACCAGCCTGTCCTTGGCCACCCACCAGCCTTGCTGCACACAGGCCAACCACCAGCTCCCAAGCACGAACCAACCAACCACTGGCCACAACCAACAACCCACGAGCGTGGGCCCACACGGACCCACACTCGAGCCCACAAGCACAGTGCCACAATGCACAGTGCCAAACCATGCACAGGGACATGGGAACAGAAGGCAGCCTACGAGGCCAAGCCCAAAAACACAAAATCACACAACGGGCCTCAAAACAGTAACACCTGTCTAGGAATAAAATTCATAAAATGTAAATAATTACAAAAATGAATTTTGTGGGTGTTAGAAAAACATTATAAGTGTAATATATGTGCCCAAAATATCCAGATAAATGTAATTAATGTAAATTATGTGTGTAATCTAAACAATTAGATTAGTGTTATGCTGAGAAATTGTGTTAAGCACCCTCTCAAATATTGGTAATTATCTCTATCTTCACTACTATGTGATGTTTTGGACTTGTGTGTTCCACATGTGTGTGAGTGGGACCCAAAGGAACTCAAATCAAAATGTGCATAGTAATACCCATTTAATTTTCTTGTTTCTTTTCTTCTTCTCTTTCGCCCGCCATGCCATGCCCATACCCCAAGCCATACCACCTCTACTCCTTTACGCCCTAACTCCATGCCCTGCAACGCCACCTGACATTTTAGACCGCAGATGGTGACAACTTGCAAGAGAGGATGGCGACGAGCAGTTGGTGGCTATTGTGACCATGCCCACCTAGGAATCTAGCGCGGAGTCGCACCAGAGGGAGGAGGCCATAGCTATACCAAGATGGCGAAGGCGCAAGATAGGATAAAATGAAAAAAATGGAGTCGCCACCAAGTCTTTCAAGGAAAAGACGAGGAAAACCACAAACAAACCACATAAAGATGAATGCATGTGATGCAAATGACAAGGCCAAATGTCTACAAACCAGAGAATGGGTAAGGATTCCTATTACGCACGGGGAAGGTATTAGGCACCCTCGCATGCCCGAGAAACTCAGTCTTTCTAGTCCAATTCACTTGCTAGAGGCTGAATGAATGCTTGCTAGGCCTAGATTGTGCTCTAATAACACTAATATGAATGCCAAGACAAGTCTAGATGGACGTGCAAGATCGTATGTAAAACCTACAAAGAAATCCACACGAATTGATGAAATCACGAAACACGACACGACAAAGAAAATCACATGAAATGTTGAGGTTTCTGGCAAGAATGGCTTAGGAAGTCATACTGACCTCAAGAGAATAAAAAATGCAACTAACTCAAATCATCAGAATCATAGAAAACATCATGGAAATCAAGATGGAAAACTTACAAAGAAGCCCACGTAAAATAGGCAAATGGTGACATGTGAAGAAAATCACATAAAATGATAGTGTTTTTGAAGATAATAGTTTGAGAAACCATACTGATATCAAAAGGATCAAAAGTGGAATCAACCAAAATCGTCAGAATCAAGAAAGATGTTGTAAAAATCAAAAGGGAAAAATAATCCACAATTGGACCAATGTGGGCCTTTAGGTCAATTAATGTATGCCCTCGAGCAATGAAATCTAAATCAAATCAAAAAATCCAAAAATATGGAATAAAGGGAATCAAATCAAATATCAAGCAAAGGAATCCGAAAACAAGCTGGAGAAAAATCCACAGCAAAACACATGGGATGTAGGCTTACTCAAAAAGGATGGAATGATGTGTAAATGCAGCGAAAACTATGTAGAATGCATGAAAATAGGCTTAAATGTGTAAACGATACTGAGGAATGACTTAGACAATGACTATGCATGACCTAGTGCAAGAACTAACATGCATGTGCGTGAATTGATGGCCTAAGGGCGATTAGGTAATTTCATAAGGCCAAATGTGATAACTGTATACATATGTATGATGCATGGTCTAAGGTATGTAAAATGTCAGGAAAATATTATTTACAAGAAAACACGAAAAGGACAAGGTTTTAAAAACAAGAAAACGATATAAACATGATAAAGGACAAGTATAGGGACCAAATTGCAAAATTCACAAAAAAAGGGGAATGCTGATTAAAATGTGTTCAGTGCCCCTTATCATAGCATACAGATGATGGATTAAATGAAAATGTGGCACTGAAAGGTGTGAGAATTGTACCTTGGTAGTTTCCTGAGAAGTCAGGGTTTAATGTGCAAACGTGACTAAAATGTGAAATTAAAGATCAATTTACAATGCAAACATGATTTTTGATTGAAAACTATATTTAAGTGCAAAATTATAAATAAAAGAAGTGATGAATGTCAAAAAGGGGTGTGAAAACAATTAAAACTCTAAATGATGAATTTGAAATTAAACTAAGGGTCTGGATGCAAATTTCCTATGTTCAATGATTGTATGCTATGAGTCTAGGGAATTACATGCAAAATTTCAGGGCTCAAATGTGATAAAAATTAGACTTTATGATATTCAGTGTGACTATGAAGTCTTTCTGGGTTCAGAATGCAAATTTTACAAAGAAAACTTATTTTAAAAAGCTCTAGAGGCTCAATGCAAAACCTCAAGACTTAATTGCCAAGAAAATATGATCTTAGGGACTTAAATGTGATAAAACAAATACTAATGCACTAGTCATAAAGAAAATAAAACATGCAGGGGTCATATGCAATATTCACAGGAATAATAAAAGAAATAAAACGTTATTAAACTACAGGGGCTTAAACATGAACAAAAGGACCTAAAAGTAATGAAAGGGAGACCTAAATGTAATAATACTTAAAACTAAAGGGCTTGTGCAAAACAAAACTTATTCGAAGATCGCCGGCGTCTCACTCCTGCACGAACACCGGTGATGATCCAATGGAGATGCAACAGTGGGAGGGCTCCAAAGATGGTCCTGGTGGCTGGAGAGGGTGACAACGAGGCTCTCCGGAGTATTGGATAGGGCTAGGGCAGCCTGAGGCTCTCCCACCATCCATGGCTCTAGCGAGGAGTCGACCAATGAGGAAGACGACAACGAGGGAGCTGGCGGCATTCTCGAGATGGCAAGGCAAAAGCGATGGTCGAAGGAGCATCGGGGCGGTATGAGGAGGCTCTTGAAGGCGTTGACGATAGCTGGGGACGTCTAGGGGGTTCCACCCAACCCCTACGTCGAAGACGACCACGGTGGAAACTGGGGCAAAGCTTCGAGCTCTGGAACAACGACACGACTACTTGGAGAGATTCCAAGCGGTGAGGTGGAGCTTTTAGAGGTGGTCGTGAGTGCTGGGGGCGTCTAGAGGGTCCCAATGGATTTCGTTGTGGCAGTCGATGGTGCAGAGTGACGGCAAGAGATCTTCGGCCATTGGGGGCCAGGTGGACTCCTTTTAAGCAATGAAGCTCAGGGAGGAGGAGGAAACGGGAGGAGAGGCCCGTGGGGCCTCCCCCAGACGTAGGAGGCCACTGGCCTCGCCAATGGCGGTGAACGCACCACCGAGGGCGGAGAAGACGGCACACAAGGGCTGCCCACTTTGGCAAATCACGATCCAGAGGACTCGGCTAATCCTAATGGACCTAAAAGAGAAAAAAATGGACTGAATGGAGAAGATTACTTGGCTAAGGGCTGTTGTTCCTCCCACGTGGCTGTCGGCAATGCTCCGGTGATTACTCTGGCGACGATGATTCAGGGCTTCTAGGGTTGCAAGTGGGTTTGAAGAGGTGCTCTGAAGGTGGGGGGATTGCTAGGATGGCTCTGGATGTGGGTTCTTGAGGCTGAAGTGTTGGAAGAAGGAGCTGAAATGTCAACGGTCGGAGGCTTTTAAACGCCGGACAAGCCTCTCCACGTCGTCGATCCTTCTCCTCAAAGGACCAGCACCGTTGGATCAAGAGCGTGCTGAAGAAGAGAAAGGCTTGAGGTCACGGGAGATCATGCCTGGACAACTGTTGATTGGAATTTGATGTTGGAGATCAAGGGATGGCCACTAGAAAACTCAAGGGAGATCACTGGAATTATTTTTTTGGGTCTCCTAAGTTTCTAATAAAGAATTGTGAAATGGGTGTATTGGGCTGAACGGGCCTAGGTTTCGGGCTTTTGTTTTTGGAGTTTTTTTTGTTTTATAGGTTTAAAGGGATTTTAGGGTTTTTGTTTTAGGTTTTTAATTATTTGTTTTGGTGATTTTAATTAAGTTTTTGATTTGGTAATTTAAGGTTTGATTGGTTTTAAATTAGTACTATTTTTAAGTTTAATTAATTGATTTTAAATTTGGTTTTTTTTTGGGTTTTGACTACTTAAAGGTTTTGGGGATTAGGGTGAGGGTTTTGAGTTTAATTAGGGTTTTTGGATTTTAATTAGGGTTTTGATTTTAATATACGGTTTTCGGATTTTAATTAAGGTTTTGAGTTTAATTAAGTGGTCAGGGGTTTTTTGGATTTTAATTAGGGTTTTGAGTTTAATTAAGTGATTTAAATTAGGGTTTTGAGTTTAATTGAGTGATTTTCAATTAGTGTCTTTTTGGGTTTTAATTATGTTAGGGTGTTTTTGAATTTAAATGGATTAACATTTTATGTTTGAGTTTTAATTTAGATTTAATTACTTTTTTTGCTTCATTTAATTAAGGGTTTAATCTAAATTTTGGTTTAATTGGTTTTTATTCGGGTTTTGACTTAGATTTTGATTTCATCTGTTTTTGCTTGATTTTTGTTTGGATTAGGGTTTCTTTTTAATTGGATTTAATTTTTAATGGATTTTATTGGGTTTTACTTGATTTGGGTTTTTCACTTAATTTAACTTGGATTAGGGTTTTCACTTAATTGACTTGGATTTTAAATGGTTTAAATGGATTTTATTTGATTTTTATTTTAATTAGGGTTTTCACTTGATTAAATTTTGATTTTAAGTGGCTTAAGAGAATTTTATTTTATTTTGGTTTTAATTAAGGCTTTTACTTAATTAATCTAGATTTTAAGTGTATTTTATTTGATTTTGGCATTAATTGGGGTTTTTATTTGATTAATTTGAATTTTAAATGTTTTAAATGAGTTTTGTTTGGTTTTGATTAGGTCAAAGTAGGCTTGTGTGGGCTTGAGTGGGTTTGTGGGTTTAGGATTTTGGTGGAGTTAGGGTCTAGGTTTAGTGGTCGCAACCAGAACATCTTTTTAGAGGAACCTGCTATCAAGTGATTGCAAAATTGGGGTGTCTACAGATGCCCCTCCTTGAGAGTGGTCGAGGGAATCGAGACCGATGTCAGGGTTGACAAGACACCTCGCTTAAGTCTGTGGGAGAGTGGTATTTGCTGTGGGACTGTGAATCACTAATTCAGTGGATACACCAAAAGTCGCAACTCATGGCCCATGCATGATGCTAATGCAAAGGATGACCCTAATGCCGGGTGATGCATGATGACGATTTTGATGACGAGTGGGTAACCCATCATCCCACGAAGGGGAGCACGAGGGATTTCCCGACTCACGCCAAGGGATGCTTGAACAAGACTATCGAGCTTATCGCACGATAGGGGGGACTTGGCAAACAACAGACCTTTTAGCCCGAAAGGATGCATGGCAAGATATCAGACTTATCGACCGAGGATAGACTGATGAAAGATGACAATCAGATAGTTTGGGGGTATCAACCCGCTGATGAGTTGACGGACTCGTTGCCGGATAGTTAGGGTTATGTGACCATGCCCCCCCATGGATCCAGCGTGGAGTCGCACCAGAGGGAGGAGATCACAGCCATGCCAAGATGGCAAAAGCACGAGATAGGATAAAACGAAAAAGAAAAAGAGTCACCACCTAGTCTTTTAAGGGAAGCCTTTTAAGGGAAAGACGAGGAAAACCATAAACAAACCACAAAGGATTGAATGCATGAGATGCAAACATGAAGGCCAGATGTCCACAAACTAGAAGATGGGTAAGGATTCCTATTATGCACGGGGAAGGTGTTAGGCACCCCCGTACGCCTGAGGAACTTGGTCTTTCTAGTCTAATTCACTTGCTAAAGGTTGGATGAATGTTTGCTAAGCCTAGATTTTGCTCTAATCATACTAATATGAATGCTAAGTCAAGACTAGATGGATGTGCAAGATGGTATGCCAAAACTGTGAAGAAATCCACATGAAATGTCGCAATCATGAAAAACAACACAACAAAGAAAATTACATGAAATGACAAGGTTTTTGATGAGAATGGCTCGAAAAATCATACAGACCTCAATAAAGTCAAAAATGCAACCAACTTAGGTCATTGGAGTCAAAGAAAACATTGTGGAAAACAAGACGGAAAAACTACAAAAAAGTCCGTGCAAAATAGGCAAACTTTGACATGTGGAGAAATTCATATAAAATGACGACGTTTTTAGAAAGAACGCTCTGAAAAACTACACTGACATCAAGAGCATCAAAAGTGCAATTGACCCAAATCATGAGAATCATGGAAAACATCACAAAAATCCGAACGAAAAAATTGCAAAGAAATCCGCATGAAACAGACAAACGGTGACGTGTAAAGAAAATCACATAAAATGACGGTGTTTTTGGAAAAAAAAGCTCGAGAAAACCATACTGATATCAAAAAGATCAAAAGTGGGGCCAACCCAAGTCATCGGAATCATAGAAAAAATCATGAAAATAAAAAAGGAGAAATAATCGACAAGTGGGCCAATGTGGGCCTTTTGGTCTGTTAGTGTATGCCCTTGGGCAAGGAAATCCAAATCAAATCGAAAAATCCAAGAATATAGAATAAAAGGGATCCAATCAAATGTCAGACAAGGGATTCTGAAAACGAGATGAGGAAAATCCACAAAAGAAGACATGATATGTAGGCCTACCTAAAAGGAGTGGACTGATACGCAAATGTGATAAAAACTATGCAAAATGCATGAATGTGTACCTAAGTGTGTAAAAAGGTGCTAAGGAATGACTTAGGCAAAGGTTATGCATGACTTAATGCAAGAACTAACATGAATATGCTTGAATTGGTGGCATAAGGGTAATTTGGTCATTTTAACGATCAGATGTAATAAATGCATGTATGGGATGATGCATGGTTTGAGATATGCCAAAATGTATGCGAAATGTCAAGAAAGTGTTAGTGGCGAGAAAACATGCAAGGGATAAGGTCTTAAAAACAATAAAATGTTGTAAACACAATAAGGGACAAGTACAATGACCAAAATGCAAAATTCACAAAAAAAAAGTGAAAACCTGAATTAAAATACATTCATTAACTTCCATCCTAGTGTGCAGATGATGGATCAAAGGAAAATGTGGCACCAGAATGTGTGAGAATTGTACCTTGGTAATTTCCTAAAAACTCAAGGTCTAATATGCAAAATTCACATATAAGTGCAAATGTGAATGAAATATGAAACTAAAGATCAATTTATAATGCAAACATGATTTTTAAATGAAATCTATGATTAAGTGCAAAATGTGAAATGCAATAAGTGGAAAATACCAAAAATATGTGAGAAAACAATTAAAACCCTAAATGATGGATTTAAAATTAATCTAAGGGTCTAGCTGCAAACTTTCTATGCTCTGGGATTGTATGTTGTGAACCTAGGGGCCTACATGCAAAATTACAGGGCTTAAATGTGATAAAAATGGGACTTTTGTGTTGCTCAGTGTAATTATGAAGTTTCTTAGGGTCAAGATGCAAAGTTTACAAAGAACTCATTTTTAAAAACTCTAAGGGCTTAATGCAAAAGCTCAAGACTTCAATGCAAAGAAAACATGATCTCAGGGGCTTAAGTGTGATAAAACATGCATGAATAGAACTGAAAATGGAATTAAAAACTAAATAGGATAAAATGTGCAATATTTATAGGAATAATAAAACTAATTTAAATCTCTAGGGGTTTAAACACAAAAACACAAGACCTAAATGTATGGATCTAAGGACCTAAAAGTAAAAAAACCTAAAACTACAGGACTTAATCTAAAGAACTATCCTTCGAAGATCACTGGAGGATTGCCGCTGTTCCTACTCCAATGTGACCTCTGACAATGACTTAGCAGCAGTGCGACAACTGGAGGGGTCCGGCGACGGCCCAGGAGGCTTAAGGGAAGCACGGCGAAGCTTCCGTGGGAGGTGGGCAGGACTAGGGAGGCCTGAGATGCCTCCCCCACCTCTAGCTCCAGAGAACGATTGTTGACACCGAAGAAGATGACAGTGGAGGGGACTAGCAGCAACGCGGCAGCTGGAACGGCATGGCGAGTACCGGAGAAGCCTCGAGGAGGCCTAAGGGAACTCCTGGAGGCATCGGAGTGGACCAGGGAGGTTTGGAGTGCTCCTCCTGTCTCTTGTGCAGGAGACGACGACGGCGATGGTATGGGTGGTGCTCCAATCTCTGGAAAAATGGCACGACGGCTTGGTGAGGTTTGTGACGATGTGGAGGGTCTCTCGGAGGTGGTCGTGAGCAACATGGGACGTCCAGAGCACACAGGGGTTTCATAGCGAGGATCAGCGGTCGACAGGAGCGATGGTGAAGCTTCTAGCCATGGGAGGCCAACCAGACTCCTCCTGAGCAATAGGAGCTCAGGGAAGAAGGAGGAGGAATGAGGAGAAGAGGAAGGAGAGGCCAGGGGGCCTCGCTTAGCCTCGGAGGCCCATGGTCTCACCGATAGTGGTGAACCCACCATCGGAGGGGAAGAGGACGGCATACAGGGTCGACAGTCTATGGCAAAACGCGACTTAGAGGGCTGGAGACCTCTCAAGACTTAAAGGGGCATGCTCTGGATTGAAAGAGAGGGGAAAATGAGTACCTAGTTGGCGATGCTCGAAGACAACACTTCTCCGATGGCTACTCTGATTGTGACGGCTCTGGGGGTCATGGGTGGCCAAAGGCTTGGGGAAAGGCTCTAGATCGCGTAGGATTGCTAGGTTGGCTAAGAGATCTCTTTTATGAACTGAAACACGCTCGAAGGAGAGGAATGGAAGCGGACTCCTTCCTCAGTCGATGGCGAGGCATTTTTAAACGTTGGTGGAGCCTCTTGGAGCCATCGATCCTCCCTCTCAGCCATTGAGGGCCGCCCGATGTTCGCGTGAGTTGAAGAAGCGTGGTTGGAGATCACTGGAGTTCAGGAACGGGCACCGGAGATCGTGGGATGCTACCGAAGATGGCGCCAGAGATGTCGCTGAAGAATTCAGGGGTTGCCGGAATTATATTTCTACTTTCGATAAGTTCTTGGTTGAGAAATGTAGTGGGTTGAATTGGGCCTAGTTTTAGGGTTTTTTTTTTGTTTTTGTTTTTGGGATTTTTTAGGGATTTTAGGGCTTTGATTTTAGGTTTTTTTTTATTTGGGTTTTATGATTTTAATTAAATTCTTGATTTTGTGATTTATGGTTTAATTAATTGGTTTTTTAGGGTTTTAATTACTTTGGGGTTTTTAGGATTTTAATTATTTTAGGGTTTTAGGTTCTTCGATTTTAATTAGGATTTTGAATTTAATTAAGTTTTTTGGGTTTTAATTAAGGTTTTTTAGTTTAATTTGGGTTTTTGTGTTTTAATTAGAGTTTTCATTTAGGGGTTTTAGATTTTGATTAGGGTTTTAGTTTAATTAGGCTTTTTTTGGATTTTAATTAGGGTTTTTAGTTTAATTAGGTTTTTTGTGTTTGAATTTGGGTTTTGAGTTTAATTTAGGGGTTTTAGATTTTAATTAGGGTTTTGGATTTAATTAATTAGGGTTTTAAATGATTTAAATGGATTTTGACTTTAATTAGGGTTTTTATTTGATTAATTTGGGTTTTCACATGATTAATTGGATTTTAAGTGGATTTAAGTGGATTTTATTTAATTTTCACTTTAATTAGGGTTTTCATTTGATTAATTGGGTTTTAAGTGGATTTTTTTAAATTTGACTTTAATTAGGGTTTTCATTTGATTAATTGGATTTTAAGTGGATTTATGTGGATTTTATTTAATTTTGACTTTAAATGGGTTTTTTGTTTGATTAATTTGGATTTTAAGTGGATTTTATAGAATTTTGACCTTAATTGGGTTTTTTGTTTGATTAATTTGGATTTTAAGTGCTTTAAATGAATTTTGTTTGGTTTTAATTCTTAATTATTGTTTTTTGCTTTGATTAGGTCAGAGTGGATTGGTGTGGGTCTAAAGGGGCTTGTATGGGTTTGAGTGGGTTTGTGGGTTTAGGTGGAGCTAGGGTTTAGGATTTTAGGTTTGAAAGTTAGGGTTTTGCTGGTCTCAACCAGAGCATCTTTCCAATGGAGCCTGCTGCCAAGTAACTTGCAAAATCAGAGTGTCTACAAATGCCCCTCCTTGAGGGAGGTCGAGGGAAACCATGTGCTCAGCCAAGCGAGTTGGTGAGGTTGGGTTGGGTGAGGTAGCTCGAGAGCTCAATGGGCCAGGCAAAATCATCAGAAAGCTTGAAACACTAAGAAAAATAGTAAGGCATTGGAAGAATGAATCCCCGTGTAAGAGAATATAATACTGAGCTTGTTAGCCGTAACGGTAGATACCCACATGGGGTCTTTTACCATGGCAATGCAGGAGGTTGAGGTTGGTGCCTCTTCCAACTACATGTGGCTAGGTCACCCCTAATCAAGGTGACACTAGAAAAAGAGATTTTCAAATTTCAGATTCAAAATTAGTTTGAGGCTAGAATCGAACTTGGATTTTGGCTTCTAAGTTTTAGCTAGATTGTAGCAAAGATGAGACCAGTGTTTTAGGACTAGCATCGGCGAAGTTTTGGTGTTTTGTAAGATTTAAAACTTGAGATTTAGGCTAGATCCTAACCTTAGAATAGTTTTACAAGATTTATAAGAATAAAGCATGATTTTTTCAAAAAAAAAAAAAGGAAAGAAAGTTTTGAAAAAACATGTTTTGCTGAGAGCTCATTAAAAGATGGTTTTGTAAGGATCTTTAGGCTTCACTAGATGGGGGGTGAATAGTGATTTAGTGAATAATCAACAAATTTTAGAGTTTGTTTATCAATTTACAATATTTCAAGTAATTTAAATATAACTAGGAAATTGATATTATGTTAAAGCATACAAAGAAAGGGGATG
>JAMKQA010007977.1:0-23887 GCA_024699735.1 Posidonia australis | reverse complement strand
CTCCCCCTCCCCGCCTTCTTCCACCACCTCATGGACCGCCGCCCCCAACAAGCCCTCCTGGACACACCAGCCCGCGCCCGCTGCCAGATCTGGACTCTCAAACCCTTCTTCCTCCATGGTGGGGGACATCTTCGGGAAGAGCTGGAACTCCAACGCGCCGGCGTCGAGGATCGGGTTGCCGAAGGCCGACCCTAATCTGTTCGGGGATCTGGTCGGGTCTGCTATTGGCCAGGGGAAGAGCGCCGGGAATGTCCCGTTGAAGGACTCCGCTCCACGAAGGAATGCGTTTTCCACGGGTAATTTGTCTGATTCGTTGCCCAAGACGACTACCACCGCCTCCGCCGCTGCTGCCACCGGTGCGACGCCAATGAGGACTGCCGGCTTTGGATCTGCGGGCCATTCGATGGGTGGTGCCAAGATCGGGACTCCGTTGGGCGGTCCCGCCATGAAGTCGTCTGCTTCCGCTGCTACTTCTGCCCCCGTGTTGAATCAGAAGACGGATCCATTTGGTTCCTTGATGGATTTCCGGTCAAAACCCTCGGCGCCGTTGAATTCTAATCCTAAAGTAAGCAGCAGCACTGGTGGCGGAGGTGGTGGTGGTGGAGGAGGAGGTTTTGATGATTCTTTTGGTGTTTTCCAAAATGTGAATGTTTCTAAAGCTAACGTTGATAGCTTTGGGATGCCTCCGGTTCCGGAATTCTCCTCGAAGAAGCCACAGGCTACTTCTCAGAGTAATGGTGGGATCGACCCGCTGAATATGCTGTTCTCTTCGTCAGCTTCATCAGCGCCTGTAGCTGCTACTGAAGGGGCTGATGGCCAGTTGTTTGGGGAGGCGAGTGATTGGGATGTAGGCGCAGAGTTCGGTGGGGATGACGGTGGTGGTGCGACTACGGAGCTGGAAGGGCTCCCACCACCGCCTGTCGGTGTCACGGCTTCTGTTGCCAAGGGTAAAGGAATAGATAATCACAAGCAAGGACAGTTTGCAGATGCTATCAAGTGGCTCTCTTGGGCTTCCGTTCTTTTGGAGAAGTCCGGAGATAAGTCGGCAATAACGGATGTTTTGACTTGCAGAGCAACTTGTTACAAGGAAGTAGGGGAGTACAAGAAGGCCGTGGCCGACTGTTCAAAGGTAAGCGTCATTTCCCCCTTTATTTCTTTATTGCTCATGAAGTTGCATGTTCTGTTTTGTCATAGTTTAGATATCACTATGGTTCCTTGATCTGAGGAACTTGGCAACATATGATTGCAAATATCAATCATCCCAACGTTAAGAAATAGTACCAAAATTTCATAAGAAAGGGGCGTCTCATTAAAGTTAAAAGAACGAGACTGGAGATTTAATGTCGGATTCTTAGTATCCTAAGAGTTCCGGTTCACACTCGCTGTTTTTTCCCCAATTTTTGAACCACAAGAACAAATATACTCACATCAGCAATTGTGATAACACGCTTTTGCGCATTTTTAAAACTGCACTTTTCATGTTGTCTTACATGTTGCACATCATGTGAGTTTTATTTTCTTGCAAATTCACTTTTTTATTTTCTTGCAATTTCTGTATCCTTATTTATTTGTCTTTGAGAAGATAAGAAAGACAACATTTAAGTTTATAATGAAAAGGAACTCTCGTGATTTGTCCCATAGATTTCTGGTAAGCAACATGAAAAAGGACAAGATAACACATCACTCACGTGTCATTACAAAATAGCCTCATCAAACTTGAGGCAACACAGAGGACCAAGACAACAGAAATGAAGGGCAGACTGAAGAGAACATCTTTTATCTTTATCATCAGCGATTGGTTCAATATTCTATTAGTTACATTAAACGGGATGAAAGCAATATAGATAACATGGAAGGACAAAGCCAAACATTATTGTCACTTATGGGCCTGTCGAATCACAACATTTGTTGGAGTACAGACACAATGTTTGCCATTGAAGCAATGCAAGTGGCCATGAAAGGATAATGTCAACTCACTGGATGCATTCGTTGCATTGGCTGCACCAACTGGGTTTTCTATGAAGTGCCCATTTCGATTTATGTGTGAAAATTGCAAATGCAGGCTTTTAGTGAAGAGCTGGGAATTACACTTACAGAAACAAGGTCATCAAATTAGATGTTTTATAGATAATGTAAGATATTCTGATATAAATTCACAAACACTGAGAACATGGGTTCAAATATGAGTAAGACCTCTAGAAGCAATCTTGTCCACAGGTTGCTTATTTATATGATAATTTTCTGTTGAAGTATGTAAATTGTTTTGGTGCCTGGCAAATGATTATAGACCATTTGGCAAGGATTGAACTCTATATTTTGGTAAGGGTTAAGGTGTGTTGTAATGTAATGCTTTAAAAAAAAAGGTAAGAAGATTAAATACATACATGGTATATGTGTGCAATAAAATGCATTACTCGGATACAAGTATACAGCAATCCTTGCAAAAGTGGGATTGACATGGAAAGGATACATTAATGAACAAAAATCTTTTCTGCATTTTTATTTACTCATGTCAAATGCTGTGAATTAAAACAAATATACTTGTAGACTTGATTTAGACAATTAAAATGGTCAATACTCTAAACTATGAACTACTCTAGCTTTCAAATAACTTGAGGTAATTATGTGTATGCAATCACATTCAGAAAAATCAGAATCATTTTATAATTTCTGCAAAATTCAATTTTTGCAATTTTCAAAACCTATGCTTTGACATGTAATCCATTATGTAGTATAATATGTATTCTAGATGTATAAAAAATACTTAGTTATCATTTCAAGTAGTTACACTCAAATGTCACATATGTATCCGAACGACTATAGGTATCTTGTAGAGATACATGGGTTCTTAGATGTATCCATGTTTCATCAAGGCATGTGCTTGAGCCTTATGTGGTCAGGCCCCAAGGAGTAATGTTCTTGATACTTGAGATTGTGATCTGAAGTATGAATTTCATTGTAGTAGCAATTACCATCACATCAAAAGTAATTTGTTGTGCTGGAAATTGATTTATGAACACATGCATATGCTGCTACAGGTTGTTAGGTGGAGCATGTGTTATCTGTACATGTACACTATCTATATGCAGGAGGGCACTGCACACATAGTAGTAGACATGGATATTCATGTTTTTTACAGTAGCAAAAAAATTAACCATAAATCTTTTTTCATGAATGACCAAAACCTTGGGATGCATGATCATGTGTGATTAAATCAAACTGTTAGCATTTAATGTTACCTTTATGATAAAAAATAATTTAAGTGGGTTACTTGGTTCTCTCATCATCTGACTCCCAAGTCCCAACAGTTCTCATAATATGAAATTCGTTAAAGAATCCCTACCATCTAATGGTGATTGCCAAGTTCCAGTAAATATCTACTTTTGATATTTAAGTCCTCAGGTTACGAGTACAATATGAATGGTGATTTTTTTGTTTGAGTTCTTTGGAGCACATCTTGTTTCCTCGTTTTAAATAGCTTTCTTCTATCTTTATCTCATACTGATAGAAAGCATGCTTCAACATTTTATTTTCAATAAACTTTAGTAGTGCAACATCAAAGACAATTCTTTGTAAGAGAAACCCTTTTTTTTTGGAAGTTGTACTATTCAAGTTATTTTAAGTAATCTTTGTCTGTATTTATCTACAATATAGCATGGAGTTTGTCTTCATGTGTAATTAATTTATTGGCTGTGTTATATATGTTACTCGTTATAGCTACTTTTGAAACTTATTCCACTGGTTAGATAACAGAACAGAGTTAAATATTAGAAGGAAAAATTCTAAAATTGCCCCCATAACAGTATTTACTGAATTTTATAGCCAAGGTTCAGAAATGTGGTTTTTCTGCAGAAGGTGTCTGCATAATGCATTTATGGAATACAGGTGTATATGTAGTTTTGTATTTATTATTATTATTATTATATAGATAAATATAGATATACTAAATACACATTTATTACACCGTTAGACTATATTTCAACCATAAATACTAAAAAAGAACACCAGGAATGTGGTATTTCTGCAGAAGGTGTCTGCATAATGCATTTATGGAATACAGGTGTATATGTAGTTTTGTATTTATTATTATTATTATTATATAGATAAATACAGATATACTAAATACACATTTATTACACACTTAGAGACTATATTTCAACCATAATACTAAAACATATTTCTTCATTTGGGATTAGAACATGGAAACCTCACCCTTTTGTGATATTGAAGTTTATTTTTACCACAATTAATTGAGTGAAGGGATCAACCTTAATTATCCAATGAAACTAAATGGCGAGTACCTAGTTCAATATGCACTCAAATTTGCAGCATGATGCACTCTATATGCGGTCTACTGCATATCATGACTCTGTATGCCATATGAGACGTGGGTGTCTCTTAAAAACCACATTTTGAGTAAAGAGTTTTGGTCTATGTAAAAAAGAACTCTTGCCTATAAATTTCCGAGATCCCCAGGAAAAGGATCAAGTTGGTCCTTGCGAACAACTGTCTCCCTTCAACCCTTTCTGCGAAATATGGCACAAATGATCAAGCAGGTATTGTCTTGAAACCTGCAGAATGAATTTAGAAGACCCAGCTTAATGTTATATTTTTCAGTCTGAAGATTGATTGTCAGCTGTCAATTATTGAACTTGGGATCATGCTTACGTTTCCTTATGGTTTTTAGTTTCAATGTCTTGTTTCCAGAAGAAATTTTCTCATTGGCTTAAACATTATGTTGTCTCATAGATTTTGTTTTAATTGATTGCATGTCTTCTTCTCATTTGATTGTGATTGCTCGTAATCTCATTCATTCCATAGGTTTTGCTTTATTTTTATTTTCTTTTTTCATTGTCTGGTAAGTTTTAGTTCTAGATAGTGTCATAAGAACTTATTCCATAGATCAATTATTTCTCAAAATTTGCTCATGTGCTTGCAAATTGTGTCGTCTGACTCATCTTGTAGTTGCTACTGAATCCACACACTATTATCTTGCAGGTTTTAGAACATGATAGCAAGAATGTGTCAGTGCTCGTTCAACGTGCTCTTCTATACGAGAGTACTGAAAAATACAAGCTTGGTGCTGAGGATCTGAGGGCTGTTTTGAAGATTGATCCTACAAACAGGCTTGCGAGGACAACTATTCACCGCCTGACCCAATTGGCTGGCTAAGTCAAACTTCTCATGTTCTTGTTTCTGTTTTTCCCTTTTCTTACAATATCCGATTGTGAAGAAAATACATGTGAAGATATATCTTTCTTGATAAGATGCAGAAAATTCTTTTAAAGTTGAATACTATCAGTTTTACGTGGTATGCATCCGGATATATATTGTTTGTTTTAACCTTACGATAATGGATTAATGGTTTAACTTGATCTTGTCCAACAAGGATATGGTTTTATGTTGCATGAGTAAAGTTTTGGGTTTTTCCATGTGTACAAATACCAATGCACATGATAATATTGTATGTTACCCTTTCGATAATGGGTTAAAGGATTTTCTGAATTGCCTTGGTACGTCGTGAATACGGAATACTTCTCTCCTTATCCAAAAAATAGATATTTTTATGTTGCTGTATGAATAAAGTTTTGGATTTTTCCATTTGTAAACAAGAACATATGCATTTGTTTCTAACTTATCTTTTCAAACTTTCTTTTTCAGACTTGCTTTATAATCATCATGTAGGAACATTTGTTCGTGGACATTGGTGTTAATACTGGAATTATTGAAGATTACGACTTTTTGCTGTTTTAACATCTTAATTTAAAAATGTGATCCTCCTAGGTCATTATGTTTTAGCATTTATTTCATTGTTATTGGTGCATAGTCATTCCCGTCTATTGATAATGCACCAGTGTATTGTTCAGCAAGTCTTTTCGATTACTACTGTCAGATTTTGCTGTAAGACAACTATCGTATACTTTTACTCTCTTTTTTAGTAGTATTTGCCTCTGAGTGTCTGGTATCGTGATTGTCTGGTCTTTTTTATCGTTGCGATTTTAAGATTGATTTAGACGACACAAAATGGGACATTTGAAAGTAAAAAATTGCAGCACATCCTCCCTTGACCATAAAAACTCTCTGTTATCAACCAAGACTGATCGTATATGGGGATATTTTGTATGTAAACCCTATATAGTATTTAGCTTGGTGGAGAGATTAATAAGGTGAAATCACACATAAAGGCAAACATACTGATCAAAATCATTATACAGCTAGACAACTAGTCTCACCGCCACGTCTTATTCAGGAAGAGCTGTCGGAAGGGTACTAAACTTCGGAAAGAAGATGTTTACAACACGTTCGTGGTGACGATCAAGCAAGAGAAGAAAGCCGGCCAACAACACCAGAGACAATGTCAAGTGAAGATACAACTTGGAACCCTTCACAATAACGACTTCTTCTTTCTCCTTCCCCAGCGCTTCTTGGCTCCCTTTGCCGAGCACCCTCTGTTCTATGATTCTGTTTTTAGGTGGTTCCTTACCAAAGTTGGATTTCATACCGTATTCCTCCTCTTCCTCCTTAGAGGAGGAATAGGAAGAGTCGGTTCCCTCCGCCGGCCACTTTGTGTAGGCGTCAGATTCCATGGAGTAGTCTTCTGTGGTGTCCGAAAGCTGCTCGTTCTCTTCCTCATCTCCTGAAGACTCTGGTTTGTCATCATTTTCTTCATCAGTATGAGCTTCTTTTGCTTCTTGAATTTCATCAGTTGATGTGCTTTCTAAGGTTAGTTCCTCCTCTTGGATCTGTTGATCCTTGGATTCATTGATCATCTCCTCTTCGCCCGTTGTTTTAGAACCACCCTCCTCGTCAACAATTACATTTGCTGGTGCCAGTACCATGTGAGGAATAAGATCCCCCACCCGAGGCTGCGGTGGTTCTGCTTTAGTATGGCCTTGCTCCTGAAACAATGGCAAATGATCCCGATCATGTTCTTCCTATAAAACGCAAAAAGGAAAATCCAAAGGACAGATCAAACTATTAAATTAAAGAATAATAGAAAAAAAAAAAAAACAAGGAATCCCACCTTTGTCGGCATATCTGGGACCGTGATTCCTACATGCGGCGGATGTGCTGCTGCAAACTCGACATGGTCACCACCAATCTCCCTATGTACATAACAATCCAATAGTTCAATCAGCACCAGCCACAAGGATTATAGGAACCGAATCTAAACATACCGTTCATTGTCATCCTCCGATGAAGCTAGTGACGGTGTTGGTGGCGGAGGAGGAAATTCCAAAGCTTGAGGTGATGGTGGGCTCTGATTCTCAAGACCAAAAGATTCTTGTCCCTTTTGTTCCTCCTTGAATATCACGCCCCCCTCTACGTTGCCTATGCTCTTGAGGTCCTCTTCATCTATTTCGGGTCTCTTCCTCTTTCTAAAAGCCCGAACTGTGAAACCAGCACCAATCGCCGCCGCCACCAGGGCCCCACCAATAACAAGGAAACCTCCGAAGCCACCGAGGCCGCTGCCGCCGTCTACCTTCAGCCTCCTTCGTCGGCTCTCGTGCCCTGCGGCTTTAGCTGCCATGGTAGCCAGGGACTGAGCGCCACCCTCCGGTTGCAACAGCAGCAGGTGGTTTGGTTGTCGAGACGAGAGAATAGATGGGAAGAGAAAGAGACGGCGACCGCATGTATTTCCACACGAATGGTTTACACCTCTTCCTTTTATTGGGCCTTTTATGGGCCGCTAATGTGTATCCTGCCCTCCGACTGCGGATCTGCGTGGGTCGGACTGGGACGTGTCTTCCTCGGAGGCCGTGGCTCTCCCCACGCCGTCCATGTCTTACTGGGTCTAGAATCTTGTCTACGATCCAAATTATAAGGGAAATTCGACCTAGGATTTTAGGATGTAGGATGGGATCACGTATTCACCTCTATTTATCTCAAATTCATTTTTGTTTATGGCTTTGGATGAAGGGGTAATCTCGTGAAGACTAAATAACTGAATTAAGCAAGTTTTGTTTCTTTCTCAATCATTAGATCAACTAAAAAAGTCATTAAGAAGGGGGAATTAAAGAACTATGGCAAACATACTAAGGAAAAAGGAGCACAATTAGTAAATCCCATAACTTAAAAGAAGTGTGAGAAAATATCATGGACGCCTCCTCCAACTTCTGCAACGTAAAAAGCCCTAACCAAGGTTAAGGATTTGAGCTCCAAAAACTTAAGTTCGACTGTTGTTCCTTTCCCGCCTTCGACAATAGTCACTAACAAAACCCAGCGAACGGAGTTCGGCCATGATATTGTGGCTTTTTATAATCATCACTACAGGTACAATTCGATGCATTAATATTTTTTATATAGCATTTGAGCCAAAAAAAACACCGCTGCAAAACCTCCAAATGAAGTTTTTAACCTTTTCTTTTTCTAAATCTCATATGTACCTTCTTTTGACTGAAAAGAAATTCAGATTCTTCAAAAATGATTCATGTCATGGTACCTTAGTACAGTCACGATATTTTAGAGGATCAAGTTTTGTACAGTTACGGAAAAATCCCTCATATAGTTAAAATATAAGTTGAATGCTCGTGTAGTTGTACAATTCTATATTAAACTTGTATTTGTCCTATGAGCAAGAATTTACAGTTCCATCATTAAACGTAGTTTCATCGATAAATGGACAATATACTATTTGCTAGTTTTTTTTACTGTATATAACCATACAATTTTTGATTAAGCACTAGTAAAGATAAACAATCGCCCAAATATAAATACTGTACAATTATAAGAATTCCTTTATACGGTTTTTATTATAGCCATGTAAATGTTTGTGAGTAATTTTAATTTTGATTATGTACAGTGGTTGGTATAAATCAATAAAATACATATAATCATATTAGATCATTTGGTGTGTAATCAAATAAATCTTTGCACGATTACGAGTCAATTGCAACTACACTGTCGCGAGTTTGTTGTGTCACTTTTTGAGCTATACCACAACACGTAAATGATGGATCATGAAGGTCTAAAAACACTAAATTAAGCTGTAATCTGATCATTTCATTCTTGTATTTCAGATTCAAATCCCGAATTTTGTAAGAACCTAACATCAAATTGGATATTTTTAGATCCAATTACAACTTGGTTAGGCATTAGTTAGATTGGTGATTTGGATTGCAAATAGGTTGTTACTCTGTAAACAAGCTGAACTCTAAATATTCTGCCCAGTCGCAACTCGACCTAATAGGATTAAGGTCTACATCCAATCTACAAAGAATGAGCCCAACACACAACCAATAGAAAATATGCAGCGCAAATACCTAATAAAGTCCACAATTCCCAATCGATCTTCCAATTAGACATGCGTCAGAATTAACTCCATAACCTACCTACGTAAAACACTTGAAGATTTAGGAATTGGTAGGGGCGTGCCAGGCCCAAGCTATAGTGCAACACTAGGGCGACACGTGAAAGCCCCAGCAGCAAGCTACCGTTACGGACTCTCCCCCACTGAAAAATTAATTTAATATCATGTGAACCAATGGTCCACGTATCAGATATTAAACTGATAAGAACAGATACTACACTTGATCTTAGCCAAAAGGCCGAGAAAGGTATGAATTGTATAGTTGCCAGGGATCCCATTTAATAGGCCCAGCTCCTCGCAGTCGTTTCTGTCCTTCGTCGATGTGGGACTAAAAGTTGTCGAAGGCCTGAGTGCTGTTGTGAATGTTAAGTTGAATATCTACGTGTGCTAATTGTTACCATAGAATTCGGAAACTGCCATGACGTGTCTCTTTTCAAACCAATAACAAAACAAAAAACTCCAGAATGGGAATCCTAATGATGTGCAGTTACTGTTTCATCTCGTCTAATTTGCCTTACCTAATCATTCTAATGTTTTGTATAAGTACAAACTAATATATATATATATATATATATATATATACAAATTTTCTGGTAAGATCCGACCTTACTTAGTTTAATTAGGACTCTTAATATAAACGGTTAGATCTTTTGGACGTCTTCTATTTGGATGGATCCTTTGTCCTTTGTACGATTGTCGCTAGGGGAGAAGATGGATGTTGATTTTGTAATGCTTTCTATAGTCGGAGGTAATCACATTGGTTGGAAGGCGACGGTGGAACAAAACCTAAGAGAAAAGTAGAAGAGAAAGGGTTAATTGTGAAAATCAATAACTAAGGTTATTAATCGTTCTATCAATGATTTTTGGACTCTGTTTTGTTTAGTAGTGGAAACATCATAGAATACTTTACCTTGTTTTGCTTTTGGAAGCCATTGCACTTCCTATTAGAGCACCATTATATGGTTGGAGATTTTTTTTGACAATAGATTAAGGTTGCAAGACGTGAGGGGAGACGGTGAAGAAGGAAATAAAAGGAAAAGCAAGAGAGAGGAAAACATTTTGGAGTAGTTTCCATTTTTTCCCCACATACAGAAGTAACCATCTTTCCTAAATTAACGGGAAGTGATGGATTTACGTCAGTTTCCTTTTCTTTCTTTTTTTCAAAATTGACGGTTAACATGAATTAGTTTTTTTTGTAATGAGTGGTCTAGATTGAGGGCCTCGATTAAGCTAAGTAGGGCAGAGCCTATATACGACAATGCCTCGTTGTCACAGTGGCTGGGAGAACTTCAAACTCGCCATAGGTCTTGGGTTCGAATCTTAGGACATGCTTAAAAAAATTTCACAGTGGCTGGAAGATGATATAAACTCGCCACGTCCCCCCCTCTCTAAACCGATAACAAAAAAAAAACTATAAAAAATATACACATGAATAAATATATATGTGTTTACGAATTCTTTTCTATTCTTTTGTGTAATTTTCCAATAATGTAAGGATTTTGTCTAGTTTCGTCTAATACGCCTTATCTAATCATTTAAATGTTTCATACAAGTACAAATTGATTTGTCGAATAGGTGTATATATGTATAAATAGACTTCTATTAATGCTAATTACTTACCATCAAATATATACACATAAATAAATATACATGTGTTTACGAGCTCTTTTCCTCTCTCTCGTGGAATTCGTACTTTTCAATCAATTTCGAAGTATTATCATGATTTTTTAATATCTAAATCTTTCTAGAAGTACTTCCAACGATGGTCTGTTGATATTATTATGATAGAATCTTGTTACGATCATCACACATGTATCCTATTATAAAAGAGGCAAAAAAATATATAATAAAATTCATGTATTAATGATAATGGGAAAAGTAATTTGTATGTAATCATGCATGTTCAATTATGATGTCGAGATTAATATATAATTTTTGTATATGTTCAAATATAATGTTGAACTAACATGTGATTAATATATATAATGTTGAGAGAAATATTAGATTAAATACATATATTATCAAATATAATGCTAATATAACAGTTACTCATGCTCAAGTTTGATTGATGGTTGTTGTCTTGTTTGACGACATAAATATTGTTTTGGGTTCCCTACATGCATACACTTATAAACTTCTTTTATTACAAGTATATCCCTGATTATTACTTAATAACTGGTTTACTCTAAAAATAAACCTTCATTAGCATATATACCCTTCCATTAGTAGATCTAAAGTTTCCATCAATTTGAACATTGACTACTATAAAATGTCAAAAATACCCTTTTCCATTGGGTCCTCTCCCCAACACTCGTAGTATCCCTCTCCGACCACCCCTCCGTCCTCACAGTCTTTGGAGGCTAGTTAAGTGCCATGACCTCCACACCACCCGCTCCTTGTAGTTTGTCGACTACCACTCCAACCCCCAAACCCACTCCTAATCCCAAACCCCAAATCCCAACCTCAATGATCCCATCCGCCATGAACTCCATCCATTGACGACTTCGCCAGTTGCAGCTACCGAGTGACACCAATGGTTCACTCACACTTGACCCACTTGGCACCACCCCTTTCTACATTGTCGTCCTCGGCTTGGCAAAAGCAACAGCAAATCCGATGTAGTAAAATCGACGATGATATCAATGTTGATGTTGGCAAAGACGACGGAAAGTACCACTAGTGTTGTGTTATCGACGACCCATCATAGGAATCAACACCACCATTGCTACAAGTAGTATTTCTTAGGCTTTTTTGGGTAGAAAGAATTCGGAGCTACTTGGTTGTGTGGGTGAAGGAGTAGACCCTCTTGCTGTGGTTGACCTCGTCCTTGCATGGCTAGGTCCATTATCTCGTCAAGTGGAACCGTCACTCAAACACACCATGCATAAACTCATGTGAGTCCCTTCTTTTCCAACTAGCCTTCTGGAAGTTGGGGCGTGTGGTTATGGAGTAGTGACAACAATTATAAGGAGGTAAGGGTATTTGAGTCATTAAATCCAATCTACCAACGTAAATTGTCAAAAAATGATAAGAAATTTAAACGCAAGAGTATAAATGTTAACAGAGAAACTTTTCGAGGGAATACTAGTTATTAGATAGTAGGTAGGGGTATACCTACTATAAAAGGAGCTTATGAGGATATATATGTAAAGAATTCTATTCTTTTTATGTACTTCTTATCGTTCCATCACGTGAAAACAAGTATTATGAACAATGCTTAAATACTTTTTTTCTCAGTTAAATTAATAATTTCTATTCCATTTTTTCAATAAACATTGATATTAACATAATTATGAAAAATCAACAATAGATTTGAATCTTATATGAGAAACGATTCTTTGTAAGTGGAACATATAAAATATCGAGGCCAACGATTTATGTATCCTTTGTGGAATTATTTATTTATCTCTATCTTTTTCAAAATTGTAAACAAGCCTTCAAGTAATGAAAATTCTAAGGTTAGCAATAAAACTATTTTGTTAGAATTTATTAAAATCAAATATATTGGTTGTATTTTATGATCTTGAAATGTCAAAGGAAGTCATTTTTGTCCATCCATTTATCTTTATACCTGAATGTTGAAATTAATTACACATTTACCTCATCCAAAAATTAAAATATAATTATTAGAATGTTTCTTTATCACACGACATGTGAATAATTTGACATAAAATGATAATAATGATTGCCATGTTGTCATATATATGTTTAAAGATATAGAGTAATTGTGCACCAAGAGAACTCCAATAATAGAAGTCTAAGTTGGTGTTTGGTAAATTGGTAAAATAAGTGTTGAAAATAAGCCCTTATTACTTATTTAAGTGCTACTAATTATGTCTACAAATCACTAATTGATGTGCTAATTTATGTATTGATTCATGCTTCATGTTTGGAAAAAATTAAACAATATATCCTTTTTGTCCTTAATCTCTAAAGAAATTCAAACTAATAATTACCAAAATAATATATAGAAACACACTCAAAAGTATATTTATTTACACATACACCATCATAAATTCATATATTTACACATTTGCCCCTATAAAATCATAATCTTTAGATATAAAATGTGTAGCAGTATGTACAAAATGATAAATGATATATATGTAATATGTTATAATTCTATTAATTGAACTAAACATCTACCATCAAAACACTTTTTTATTTGAATTATGGGTGTAAATATAATTTTTTTATAAAATAACGAATGATAATGTAATTTTTGCAATTGTAAATAATATTCAATTAAGTTGTATGTTCATAAAAAATGAGAAGTTACAATACTATTTTGACAAATAAACAATTTTTAAAAAAAATTATAAATCATTGGATTTAGATGTAATTTCACTTAAAAAGGTGTGGATTAAGATAATTACTATATTATTAAACATATATTGGAAAAAATAATTTTATCATTATGACTGATTAAAATGTAACTTTTACATCTAATTAAGGGTAATATGGTAAAAAGGGCATCATTGTTTTGTAAAAATGTATATTGATTATGGGAATAAATATTTATGTTGTTGAGTCAAGAAATCAAAGGATATAGGTGATATTTGAAATTATCTTAATCACTTAATATTAAGTGATAAAAATAAGAAAGATGAGATTGCTTATGAAATTTCGCTTATTTAAGTGACTGCTAATGGATAAGTCTTATCCATTAGTGGTTAACCAAATACATCAATTGCTTACGTCAATTGCTAATTTCATGATCATCAAGTGGCATACCGTAAACATCATGTTTCACTTAGACTTAAATACTTTCTAGTGCCATCAAATTAAATGAAGCCATATGCAGTCATACTTGTAGGACTGCAAAACCTTCTAATTAGCTCTGACCCAATCCGTTAGGAATAGGTTAGGATAGGGCTTTTGTCCACTCATTCACTCGCTCACCTGGTACTCACTTAATCATCCTCTTAGTGGGTAAAGGTAAGGGTGTAACGACCTAACTCCGAGTCGTTACTAAAATCTAGCTACAATTTTTTTTTCTAATTACTTACATCCAATCTAAAACTAAATCCAACATTAAACATCATAAAATAAACTACTATTAATTGAATTAAATTAAATTAAATATTTACCTAAAATCTTTGATGTGTGGTCGACAAACTCCATCTTCACGCACTTGCAAACTTCTACTTCGATCTTGCACTTGAGAAAATACCAACAAAATATATATGAGTGACTATAAAAAGGTCACCCAGCACACACCCTACAAAAATTCATACTACTCTGCCATCTCTCTCAGATGTTGCACACAGCCCCGGATAATTTTCTTTTGCCCCTCAAATAACTAAACTCTTGAAATCACGTCTTTGAAAACTATTATTTTCTTTTCTAAATCATATTCTTAACTTTCAAAACCATTTTCTGTCTTTTCTTTTAAACCATATGAAAGATTTTCAAATCTTAATACATACTTGAAATAGTCACTCTTGTCAAGTCAAGCACACAACCACTGGAGAGTGCCACAGTAACATTGAGCCTCTACTTAGTCAAATAGCAAAACATATTTTAAAAACTGACGCAATCCCTTTTCTTTTTCTAAACACTTTCTTTTACTTTAAAGTCTCATTCTTATTTCAAGCATCTTTCTTTTCTTTTGAAAACTCATGCTTTATTGAAATATTTTTCTTATAAAACCCTTTCTAAACAGTATGCCAAAATACATCAATTAGATATAAAAATCTAATCATATTTATTTTTACCAAAAACCTCGTTTACTTGGTTCAATGGTCTAGTTCGACATGTCGAACCAAAACGGTAGGCCAAAATAAGCCTAGGTGCCCAGATTGGTCGATCAAACTTCAGAACGATCATCCAAAATCCCCTGAAACGGTCAACCAAACATATTCGGTCGTTTCAAACAGGACTTAGGGTTGAATACTGATAAAAAAACAGTATACCAGTTTTTTTCGGTATACCAAATTTCCCCTCTTTCTGAAATTTCTTTTTTTATTTAAAACACATTCTTTTTACTTTAAAATCTTATGCTTTACTCAAACATTTCTCTTCTCTTTAAAGCTCTGATGCTTTTCTCAAACATTTATCTTTTCTTTGAAAATCTCATGCTTTTTTAAAACACTTTTCTTTTAAAAACTCAAGCATCTTTCAAAACTCTATGGTGCACTTAGAATGACTATTCTATTTCAGTCCCAAGTTCAACCCAACACAAACTCTAATACCCTTTCTGAAATTCTTTCTTATAAATCTTTAATTTGGGTTCCCATTAGAATCAAAACTCTGGAAAAGTCTATTCGAAGAAAATCTCTTTAAATCATGACTTTTCAAACATTTTTATTCTTTTCTGAAACTCATGCTTTATCCTTATGTATTTCTGAAAACAATTTCTAGGACTAGGTTTTAGTCCAAACTCTACCTCAAGAATTGGTTAAAAACATAACATTGGCTGGAACTAGTCTTAAAACACTAGTCATAACTTAACTAGAATCTAGTTAAAACTCAGAAGCCAACATAACTCAATTCTAACTTAAAACTATCTCTTTCTCAAATCTGAAAACTTTCTCAAATCTCTTTTTTAGTGTTACCTTGATCAGGGTTGACCTGGCTATAAAGGGAGGGAGAGACACCAATCTCAACCTCCTAAGTTGTCACGGTGACAGTCCCTATGCTGGGCATTTCAACGTCTACCTTGGCCAACAGGCTGCACTCTTGGACTCCTCAGGCCCCTCTGAGCTAACAGTCTCTCACTATTTTCTCTTTTCACGGAGACATGTTTTCCAACGTCCCTTTCTTTCTTGGTATTTGAGCTCGCAAGTTGTCTTATCCAACCCATTCAACACTTTCTCTGGACACCTAGTCTCACTAACTGTGGCCAACTCTGAAAACTCTTTTATGAAAACATGCATTTCTTTTTTAAAATTCTTTTCTAAATTTTTTTGTTACAAAAATCATTTCTGTAAAACTATTATTTTTCTGAAAATAACACTTTCTCATGCTCTTTTCTAAACCAGAATCATTCTAGAGAATCTTTACTTAAACATAGAAAATTTTATTTTAAATCTTGTTCTTTCAAATCCATTGCAAATCTATGCATTTCTTTTCCAAACTCATTTTGAAAATACTCGAAAACTATTTCTGAAAATACTGCTAAAATGTTATGCAAAGGAACAACATAAAAATCCTTATAGTTTCTTATCAAAATTCTTTAGAAACCATTATTTAAAGTCATCCATGCTCTTTAGGAATCTTTAGAAAACCATTTCTCAAAGATACTCTTATCTTCTCATAATAAACTTTGAAAATCATATAAAACTTTCAAGCTTAGTTGAAACATTAATTAAACATTTTCAGGGTATAAGCTCACCCTGAGGAACCACACAAAAGCTTACAGTGGTCTTAAGTACTCAATGACTTACAAGACCAACATCAATTCATCTTGCTAATTCCTTTGAGTCATTCCCAAAACCATTCTAATGGTCTTCTTACTTGTTTTTGTCTCAATTTATTTATTTCTCCACGATTAATATGTGTGTGTGTGTGTGTGTGTGTGTGTGTTTGTGTGTGTATGTGTATGTATGTATAAACTAACTCTTAAACTACTCAAAAATGGCTCAAGGCCTGATTCGACATACTGGTAAAATTCAATATGTCGAAATTCCCTAATTCGGTGTACTAGAAAATTTCAATATACGATTTCAAACGATTTCTGAAAACTGGAATCTACTCTAAATAGACCCATTAGTCGGAGTTGGGACCTCTAGCTGACTAACTTCCGATAAATCAAACATTTTATAAAAATTCTCAAAGTAAGTATTTTAAGTCTACTTTTATTTGAGACAAGTTTCATTCCAATACCATATGTATAACTTGAGATATAAATGTTTGAAGCCATAACACTCAATCTAGCAACCTTAATGGGTCATCAAACTTCACACAAGTGCTGGTATCTCTACAAGCCACAAAAATTAACTTGTAACCTACTAAATTAAAGATCTTCCAGTCTACTTTCTAATGGCACAAAAAATCACTCAATTCCAATACTCATAGCTCATGTTATTCACGGTTGAAGCATGAAGACTCGTATAAGTTCAGTAGTGATTCATGTTATTCATGATTTCTTCAAAAATTCATTAAAATCTTCTAAAAATCCACAAAATTCATATCATGTATCCAAATGATCTCCATTCACATATTCTACTAAACTTGAGCTCGAATGGAAAGAATCAAGGAAAATAGGATTTTGTACTTCTTTCGTTTCTTCTTCCTTTTTTCTTCTTTTGTGGTTTGTCGTCTCTCTTTTTTTCCTTTCTCTTTTTTCTTCTTGGTTTTCTTCCTTCTTTTTCTTCATTCTCAAGCACGAACCAACCTTCTTCTTCCCTTCTTTCTTTCCTTCTCTTTTCTTACCTCATTCTCTTTCTCCCGTCTTCTTCTCTCTTCCTTTCTTCTTTCTTCATCTTCTGGTTTTGTTTCAAGTTCTCCTCTCTTCTCCGTTTTTTTTTCCAACACAGGCCATGCACCTAAGCCATCCTCTCCCTCATGTAGGCATTTATTTAATCAAGTTTTCAAGCGAATTTTGCGTAAACACTCCTAAAAAAAGGAGGAAATGCTTCAAACACCCATAATTGATAAAATAAGTTATGAATTTGGGTCTCGACGGCATTGTGGCATCTAACGTTAATCCATCTTCTATCTCGCACTTTCACGAGTCACCACACATCTTTGTTGGTAACCTTCACGAAAATAACTTAACCATTAATTAATTATCATTAATCATAATTAAATGCGAAGGTTAAGATTTGAGATGTTACAAAGGATAAGGGTAAACTGCTTAAGATTATTCGTTAACCCGTTGAATCATGGAATTGATACTCTATACTTTTGAATTATGGATGGTGATTAAGGTATTTTGTGTTTTATTGTATTCTTAAGAACTTTAAACCTTTGAATCATCAATCATGAATGATGTGATTAAATAATATTATATTTATGTTGTTTTTAATTTTATTATTATTCTTATATGAACACAATAATTAACAATGAAAGATGATATTGTATTGTAATAAATGATAATGTTGGAATTATTCGTGTTATATATTGTTAAATTTATTATTAATATTAAATGAACACAATTTATTTTTTTTAAAAGTTATTGTCTTATTAATATTTTTTTATAGTCATGGTTCAATTTTGAGCCGAATTAAGGCCATGAAATAGTATAAATCATGATATTAAAAAAAAACTCATCCATTTGACCTACTAACCCGCACCTGTTAACCAAAAGAATAGTGGATAGGATAATGGCCAAATTATTTTGGAACATATATTAACCTGACCTGTCACCCTTTCAGAAAGGACGAATAAAGATAAGGGTATATTCCAAATCTGACGGACTCGACTCGATCTACTTACAGGCTTACATACTTGTGTTGGATTGTGACATTCAAAATTGGATCCAGAGTCCACGCATTACTAATTTTCTTTTATAGCCTATTAAATACTTGTAAACAAGACGGAGAAGTAATTACAACCAGTTAGGGTTATTAATGGGTAAGGTAATACTTGACCTTTATCATTATTCATGAATCAACATCCTTACCTACACTTATTTATTATCGACAAAAATAACCTTACCTATATCCATTTCTTATCCACAAAAATAAGCATGTAATATTGAATAATAGGTAAAAAAAATTCTTATTCTCAAAATACATATAATAAATAATTCAATTCTTATATGTAATTCAAATTAATAAATATCACTTGCAAACAATACATACACAATAATTCAATAAATGTTATAAACTAATATGACAATAAGATGTTTAAATAAAGTAAACACAATTCTATGATATTCAAAATTAGACTTTAACGTCTACGTTATGAGATTTCCTTTCTAATTTTCCTTTTAACAAATCATAATAATCATGTGTATATAATATAGACTTCATATGGATAATAGACTACGTGACCAACATAGATGTTAAAGTCTATGTCTATTATAATTTAAATGAGTAAAGCAGGTAAAGACGGTAGAGTAAAAGATTATCTACACCCTACCTATTAAAATATGTGAATATTTTTTTTACTCATATATTATCCAATAAATAAATAGATACTTTTAGACCCACTTAAATAAAATATATAAATAAATAAAATAGCAATTAAATGGTTAAAATTGAGAACCATAACTACCAATGCTGTGACATTTGATTTTTTTTGGTTACAACTATTGTACTATTGACTGGGCCCATTTCATTGATGTAAAAGAATGTATATGCTCATCCAGAAGCCCAAATTAATAAGAAATTCGAAACCATGAGCGCACCTTGGAAGTAGTATTGAAGTGCCGTCCGTGAGAGTTAATATTACGCCTACGTGTATTTTTTTATGTTGGATCTTGGAAAAAACACAACTTAGATGGCGTCGGCGAATCCACTGCCACCCCCACCAATATTGTCTCCCACGGTACAAGGGAAAGGGTGTCCGACAACGTCACCTCACCAGAAAGTGATGCCGTGCCTCTCCATCTCCATTATTTTAGGGCGTATCCAGAGTCGATGTCACGTACGTAGAGCCCTTCCAGGTATCCATCCCGCCTCCTCTGGCTTTCATCTACATCACTCCATCCACATGAGCAAGCAAAGGCCTATCGTTTGATGATCTAACAAGTTCAACTCCCGGGTTGTCTGCTTACAATGTTTTTTTTTTTTTTGATGTCGTTATGCACGTATTTTTACTTTGCGGTCCGTGAGACAATGTTACTTCATCCATAACGGGATGTTAGAGTTGACTTTGTTCAAGTGCTTCATTTGTGAGAAGCGAAAAAAACAAAAAAAAAAACCCGCTGATAGTAAATAGATGAATTTTATTTATTTTTTATACACTTGGTTGGGATAAGTCTTATATTCCACCAGGATCGTTGGCCTACCAGAGCAAGTGTGGCTTCACTAGCAAGATGAGCTACTGTACTTGGTTGGTTAATCATTACTTTCTATTTGGATCCTGGATAAAATCAAGAATAAAGGTAAAATAAGAATAACTATTTCATTTGGTAAGTTAAAAAGTAGAATAAGTGGAATAATAATTCCTATTTTGATTTACTTATTCCAGAATAGTTATTCCGCAGAATAGTGATTTGGTAATAATTTGTTAGAGTTTCCGAAGTATATTGTATCTGTGATGTTTTTATTGTTGTTACTGGTATCAGTCTTTACTGAAACTGTTTTTTGTCGAACTTAAGTTAATATTTTTAGGTACGTTAATCAAGGAGTTACAAAAGAACTTAATATTTCTAAGTATGTTTTTCAATATTGGTTTTTACTGTTTTATCATTTTTTTATTACATTTTTGCATCTTATACAAACTAACTTATTCTAATTTTTTGTATATTTTAAGAAGACAACAACCGAGACAAATGAAGAAAGTGACGGAGGTAATGAAATGAAGGAAGAATTATAACAATACACAATGAGTTTACTTGTTTGTCATAGATAAACAAGGATCCATCATTTTTGTTTACTGGTTCCTTTCTTCTTGAAGAAATTCTTACTTGTATTTTATTAACTTGCAAGATCAATAACTTTTTACAAATAGTTGTACCAAATTTAAATTCCTTTATATCAGGTGAAATCGTTTTTAGTTATTAAATAACTTAATTTTTTATTGCACCGTCTTAATTTTAATAATGGAACCGAAATGATTTATATTAACAGAAACGGAATATCATCTTTACGTTATTAAATATTGTTGTAGTTTCAGTATCAGTGAAGCATGGACGTAATATATTGGAGTGAAAGAAACAAAATATCGTTTACATTTAAATTACTAACTTTAATAATTTTACTATCAAATTAACCTTGTGTCAATTAATCAATCTTTATCGATAAAATCAGCAATTATATGATGTGTTGTTGGCATCAAGCAATGGTAGAACATTCTACATTGAAATTGAAATTATACAAAGTATTTTAAATAAATATCAATGAAATTTAAGTCCATAACTCATATACGTTAGTTACTAATATAAAGCTCGACACAATAAATTTCAATTCATACATTTAACTATAAGTAAAAGGATATACAAATAACGTAATTTACACATGTAATATTTAAGGAAACAAACAGTTATGAATGATTAAGTAAAACAAGTTCCTGAAACCATTTTTCTATAATTGAAAATAAAGTTCAAAAAAACTTAAGTTAATAAAAACTTTACTTCCAGTATCAAGTAAACATGAATTTGATATGTAGCATTTCTAAACATAAAATCAAAATTTACATGCAATAATAAGACATTAAACGCAGTAGTTAACATGTCATTATGTTCTACAAAGAAACATCTAATTGGTGCTCGGTGCTCCAAATAGGTGCTCAACATTGGTGCTCTCTCCTACTTGTCTGGATTTCTAATTGGACTGCAGGCCTGCTGTAAGTTGGGGTTAGTTTGGCTAATGGGATTAGGTTTGCCACATCCAAAACAACATCTGGAAAGTTTATCTATGAGTCACCTCAAAATCGGGGTGTCTACAGAAGGCTAGGTGTTTGCTAACCAGAGGACGGGTAAGGATTCCTATTACGCACGAGAAAGGTGTTAGGCACCCTTGTGCGTCCGAGAAACTCAGTATTTCTAGTCTAAATTGCTTGCTAAAGGCTGGATGAATGTTTGCTAAGCCTAGACAATGCTCTAAATATGCTAATATGAATGCCATGACAAGATTAGATGGATATGCATGATGGTATAGGGGCATTTATGTAATTTCACAGGCTAAGTGTGGCAAATGTGTGCATATGCCTGGTGCTTGGCCTAAATGTTTACAAAATGTATGCAAAATACCAAGAGAAAGTTATTTACAAGAAAACGTGATGAGGATTACATTGTGAGGAAAATGATGAAAATCAGGAAAATCACGAATACAAGGGTTAAAATGCAAAATTCACATGAAATGTGCAAAATTGGCCAAGATGTGAAATCAGAAACTTATGTACATTGCAAATATGACTTTTTGATGAAAGCTTTGTTTGAATGGCAATTTACAAGCACATGCGATCAATAAAATATGAAAATTTCCAAAAAATGATTTAAAACACAATTAAAGGCTCAATTAATGATTTTTAAAACAACTCAGGGGCCTAGATGCAAATGTTCAGTGTATAGAAACTTTATTCAATAACTTCAGGGATACACATGCAAAATTTCTGGACCAAAATGCAATGGAAATCAAGTTTTTTTTTCTTTTACATTCTCAGTGTAATTATGGATTATCTCAGGGTTTTGGATGCAAATCTCACAGAGAAAAACATTTTAAAGAATTTTGGGGAAAACATTATAAATTTACAGGACTTAATTGTAAAGAAAACATATCTCCAGGGGCTTAATTGTGATAAAATAAGTAATTACAGAACAGAAAATGGAATCTAAAATGAGTAGGGTGAAAAATGTAATATTTACAGTAAAACAAAGAAACACATGATTTTTATGAAAATGTAGGGGCTTACATGCAAAATTACAGGACCTAAGTGTAAGTTTTTAAAAACTTTAAAATTTTTAATTAAAATCCTAAAAACTAACAGCCATCGCCGACGATTCAAAGATCACCGGCGACGACGGCCTGGGGAAGCCATCAGGGCTTTTCCCAGCGGTCGATCGACGATCAAACAAGGGGGGAAGTTGGAGGAGACAACGGGGAGGAGATCCAACGGTGTGGATTCCGCCCTCGTCGGCTGAAACATGCCGTCGATTGCCCCATGCCGGTTGTCTTCCCCGGCGACAGCGATCCTAAAGGCGACGACTCGGCGGCAGGAATGGCACGGATGAAGGTCGGAGAGGCTAGAGGTTAGCACGGTGAGTCTTGTTAGAAATATTACATTAATTTTGATGATTATTTACCCGTGTATATTTTCATAATTATTAAAGCATGAAAAAGATATAAAGTGCTTTCTGTATAAATTCAATATGTATACAAGTGTCTTATCATGAAATCAAAAATGGTATACTGGCATCAAGAACAACATACCGTTTCAGTACAAAACGGAATGTAAATCGGAACTCCGCAAGAACCAAAGCTGAACTGAAAACGGCATACCGTGGATGGAGCGGCATTCCGTTTCAGGAAAAAACGGCAGAAGCAGCGGCACTCCGGATCAGAAGAGAAAAAGAAATCAATACAATTCAACGACATACCGTCACAAAACGGTATACCGTTTCTAGAGAAAACGGTAGACCGTTGGAGTTGCGGCATACCGTTTTGCTCGTGAGTTGAAAATTAAAGATCTTTTTCGACATACCGTGGTCAAAACGTTATACCGTTCAACTAGCTGTTTACGACCGTTTTATAGTCGTTAGACACATATCGAGGCGATCCTACGGCTATAAATAGGACCCGTACAGGACTTGGAAAAGCAACCGATTGAGAATCATTAAGCTACAATTGAGAAAAAGTTGTAATATTGTACATTGTTTTCATTTCCATTCTTCTCACGAGATTTTGTTGTGTAATTGCTGTTGTAATCAATCTCTGTGAGCGGGAAAGTTCTGATTTCTGTATAAGCAACAAAGCAAAAGGCTCTAGCTTCTCGGGGATAGAGAAGTGGGAAGAGCAAGCAAGC
>JAMKQA010007976.1:0-31701 GCA_024699735.1 Posidonia australis | reverse complement strand
TCTATCTTGGCATGTAAGTCCAAATACATATATAATAGAATATTTTGCTTTCATAAATGCTTTTCATATTTTCTGAAGTGATTATATAACATTTAATCACATATCATTTGTTATCATCAAAATGTATTTATAGATTTTTCAACAGAAGTTCCTCTGCCTATGGCAACACTACACTGCTACATGCCCCTTCTTGCCACAGACGTGGCATGGCCCCACCTATGGGTCACTACTGGACCCTGCATGGCTGAAACCGATACTCTCTTCTCTACCAGATGTAGGTTGTTGCTTCCGCTTCTTGCTAGAGCTACTAGAATTCCCCAAACTTGGCGCTCTTGTCACTAACGGTTGAGAAACGGAGGGTCGAGAGACAAATGGTCAAGAGACCAACTTTCTCCCCTTCTCCATCTTAGGATACTCTTCCTGGACCAACCTACGATCATCCTCATAGCGGCTTGCAAGCTCAACAGCATTTGCTAATGTCCAGCATCTGAAGCCAATAACTTTGAATCTCAGCACAGGATTCAGTCCTTCCATAAACTTCTTGGCTCTGTTCTTATCGAAAACTATAGCCTGAGAACTACTACAGTCGAAAGAAGGATGACTCATACTCTACCATAGTCTAGCTTCCCTGCTTCAAGTTCCTGAATTCTCAGTCCTACTTATCCCTCTCATGGTCAGGGAAAATCCTCTCATAAAACGCCTCTCGGAATTCCTCCCAAGAGATCATCAGCAGGTCCGCATTTGGAAATTTGGTGCGATGCGTTGGTGGAACTGCTGAAATGCCACGATCCGGACCCACTTCTCTACTGGACACTCGATCCCCTCTAGGATATTCTCCACCTCCAGGAACCAATCCTCACACTCCTTTGGTGTGTCGCGCCCATCAAAAATTAGCGCGCCCAGTTGGTGGAACTGCTTAATCCATGGGTTTCACTTCGCCTCATCCCGACTACTACTACCGAAAGACTAGGCGAAACCCAACATCATCTCGCCAAACTCTCGTCTCATACCCCATCATGCACTACCCTCTCTCGTCTCAGAGTCAAGCATAGGGGCCTTGCCATGGCTGTGGCCTCGGCGAGACATCTTCTTGCCAACACAACAAAACACCACAACCCGAAATTTAGGTGCATGACGCTCTATTGTGCAACCCTAGGGAGCCACTAGACCAGACATCACCAAGCCGACGCACTAGGCGTAACCCTAGTTCTAATACCACTATGTAATGCCTCATACCTAGGCACGTTACCTAAATCATAGTATCATAAGCAAAATTACACTAGTTACAGTAAAATTAAATAACTGTAACTAAGGCTCACCTCTAGGAAACAATGTGCGGCTAGAAGCTCCGACTCTGACACCGGAACTCAACTACATAGGATCTGCACCTGAAAACCTAACAAAGCACGTGTGTGTGACATCTAAGTCACCTAGTACGCGCCCCAAACACACAAACAACACAATCCGACAACATTACTAGAAACACAACTTTCAGTTTATAAAACTTGATTTTCCTTTTTGAAAGTTTAGTTTAAAACATCATTTCCCTTTTCTTTTAAAATATCTAGAAATCATTTCCAAAACCATGTTCATTCTCAAAACTCGTCTTTCTCTTATTGCTTGGGATTTCATCCCATGACCCAAACCAATTTCAAAACTCATATCTTGAGAAACCGCATTTCCAACGAGATCCAGCCTAAAACAGAATGCCTCTCGAGCTCAAAACCAAAATCATAAATACTGGCTGGTAACTGGTTAAAACACAATCATTATTTTATTCCAGGATTTTTGGACCATTCATAAGTCCAATCCTAGCCAAACCACATTTCCTTCTCATTTCTTGAAATCACATTTTTTCTTATTAATTTTCACTTTTCTATATTGATGTTACCTTGATCAGGGGTTACCAGGCACACAAGCAGTAGGCGAGGACATCATTTCCCCTACCTCCCTGCATTGCCGCGGTGAAATTCCCCGTGCAGGATGCCACCACCCTAGCCAATCAGCCTCAATCTCTTTCATATATACATGGGGATACGTCTTTATATGACGTCCCATCAGTGACCCGAACAACTAGGTTCAATGACCTTGGCTCAACCTACACCGTCGGTGACCTGAACAACAAGGTTCAATAACCTAGGCTCAGCCTACATCATCACGAGCTCGGTGACCCGAACAACTAGGTTCAATGACCTAAGCTCATCCAACATCGTCTCAAGCTCGACAACCACGGTTGTATCTGACAATTGGTTTCATTAGAGCCTTATACTCCTACCACATTGTCGACACTAACCCCCGTGGATGCACAACACATTATTAGTGTTTTATTTTCAAAACACTTTAAGTTTTCCTTTGAAAACCATTTTCAGTTCATGCTCTTGGTTGCAGAAATCTTATCCCCTACAACACCTGACCCTCATCTTGGGTCCCAACTCAAATCACGAAAAACCATGCTTTAAAATCATAAATTGGGTCTCATGCCCATATTTACTCAGAAACCATACATCCAATCACATTTATTCATTATTAGGGCTTTAAGCCCAAAATCATTCACAAATACACTTATTTGGGTACCACATTTTTTTATGCCATTTACATGGGGAAAACACCAGTAACACATGCTCATTGTCCATTTAAAACCCTTTCTTTTCATTTTATAATCACATTTATATATGCCAGGACCAGGGCAAGATCAGTAGACCGAAAACCAGGTTCAACATTCCGAAAATCACTGGTTCGGTACACCGAACATTTTTGGTATACCGAAAATCCCTGTTTCGATCAATTGGGTGATTTCGGCCTACCTTAACTAGGTATCCTGGCTTAATATGACAGGGATTTGGTATTCGAACCCAGTTCGGCATGTCTAATTGTCCGGAACCAGGGCACCTCCCCTGTTCCAACCCTTGAATTCGTCGAAACTAGGAGCCTCTAGCGGACCCCCAAACACAAATCATAAAATACAAGTAAATCATGGGGAGTAAACCCTTGAGTCTACTTCAAAACCCCTCAAACCATTCATCAATCCACTAACTATACAATCCACACGAAAATCACAAAGGGATGGAGCTCAAAAATAGCTACTGTAGCCTTCATCCAAAAATCTTGCATAACCCTACCAATTTCCATCCTAACCGCATGGTATCTATGTTTTCATGCCATTTCACTCATTCTCATCATATCAACTATTTTTCCATGATTTTACATGCATTTTACACCATTTTCATGCTTTTAACCCATTAAACTAAAAGAGGAGAATAGGGAAGAAGAGGGGCCACGTACCACTTTCGGCGAGCCTCCCCAACTTTGGTGAGCTCCTCTTGCCCCCAGCGAAGCCTCCTCCACTAGTGAGCCACGCGAACAACCACCTCCTCTGTTGCGTGCGACGTTCTTCCTCTTCCTCTTCCTCCCAGTTCGTCCCACTCTTCCAGGCCTCCTCCTGCCTCACTCAATATCCCCTCCTCTTTATCTTTGCCTCCTTCCATATGGCGCCAGCCACCCATCATTTCAGAAGAGACGAGGATGCACAGGTCGTCGTCTCTTGGTGGCTTGGGTGGGGAAAGGGGAAGAAGAAGAAGACGAGATCAGGTGGCTTGTGAGAGAGAGAAAGAAAAAAGAGAGGTGAAAAGGAAGGAAAGAAAAAGAAGAAAAGATAGGTATACAAACCGAGGCAACTGTGCTTCCCCAAATCGAACCCCACATTGGTCCCGAATCACAACCAAGTGCACAGTAAGCCCACCAAATCCTCACAATCACAAGAAACAATAGATTATCCATTAATAAACAATTTATACAATATTACAATTAAAAAATGGATAATCAGGCCTAGATGTCACAGATATCAATCGAGACAGTTGGGGCTTTGTTGTCTACGCCCAACGTCATCATGAACCCCAAGTGTTTATGACATGCCAACGATGCCCCAAATTTAATACTTGACTCATTGTAGTTGTCACTTTGTAGGAGCCATTATGTAATGAATGTCACTTCTTTATAAGAATGTGCACCTGACCATCATTCCGAACAGTTTTCTTTTCCACAAAGCAGCTTACATGCCCCTGGTCGAAGAGTTTAGTTCAGTTACATAGTAAGTTGGTGTTTTGTCAAGAGCCTGATATGTGACTTTTGACCAAAGAGCAGCTGACATGCCCTCTGTATCGAACTAGCTGGACATCACTTAAGGGTGTGGAGTCTTGGAAGCCAGACTGTAACTATAGATGTCTCTTGAACCATCGGAGCAATTGAGACTGTCACTAGTCGAAGCAAGTGAAACATTAACCTTGTGGCTGGAAGTACGTTTATCTAACTACCGTCTTGAATTGTACTTGGAAGACAAAAGGAATTGTGGTAACTTGATAGAGGCCTTTGATTAGGATTGTCACCTGCCTCTGACTGGTATGTCTAGGCTATGTCCTACTCAACCATGGTGCTTTAACGGTTCCGCACTTGACCATGCTACTGTAGGACATTCTCCTAACTGTATTTACCAAATTCTTGATGGCTGCGTGGAGATCACAGTCATGCTGCTATCTCTACTAATCATTTGATGTGTGGGTCTTGATCAGAGAACAACCGACTTGCCCCTCTAGCATCGAGTCAGGCTACCATGAGAAGTATTGGGCACCACTTGAAGATGTAAAGACTTGAGGATTAGGCTGTGGCTGTAGAGCAGCTGACATGCCCTTGGTATCGAACTAGCTGGACATCACTTAAGGGTGTGGAGTCTTGGAAGCCAGACTGTAACTATAGATGTCTCGTGAACCATTGGAGCAATTGAGACTATCACTAGTCGAAGCAAGTGAAACATTAACCTTGTGGCTAGAAGTACGTTTATCTAACTACCGTCTTGAATTGTACTTGGAAGACAAAAGGAATTGTGGTAACTTGATAGAGGCCTTTGATTAGGATTGTCACCTGCCTCTAACTGGTATGTCTAGCCTATGTCCTACTCAACCATGGTGCTTTAACGGTTCTGCACTTGACCATGCTACTGTAGGACATTCTCCTAACTGTATTTACCAAATTCTGGATTGCTACGTGGAGATCACAGTCATGCTGCTATCTCTACTAATCATTTGATGTGTGGGTCTTGATCAAAGAACAACCTACTTGCCCCTCTAGCATCGAGTCAGGCTACCATGAGAAGTATTGGGCACCACTCGAAGATGTAAAGACTTGAGGATTAGGCTGTGGCTGTAGGCACACTTTGAATCGCTAAAGTGGTCAAGGCTGATTTTGGTTGAGGCCAGTGACACAATTGTCTACTTATTGGAGGTATGTATATTCATCCACTTTCCTGAGCTACACTCAAATTGCAAGATGTGATGTGATAAATCGCAGTCTATCTCAGGCTAGCATGTCAAGGCTACTCTATGTTCAACTGCTTATTGTGTTCTGGCTGCAAACATGTACTTCGTTGTGTTAACCTCAAGCATTCTCAACACTCAAACTACTACGGAAGAGTTACTGTCATACTGTTGATTCTGCAAGTCCATGTAGTTCGTGTATTAGTTGGTGTCCTTACTGCATATACTCTTAAACTAACGAGTAGCTGAAATGCCCCTATCTAAAAGCACTTGGGAAAGTCCTATTAAACAAATCCACATGCAAGCAAAAAGACTCATGCACACATAATTGTGATGATTATGATTATTGTGGTGGACTCTATAATTGTGAGCAATTTAATTATTTAAGAGTAACATTGTTATTTGATCAAAAATGCATGTCTTGTCGATTAGATGTGATTATATTTGCTTGTTATCTGCATTTATTGCTTTGCTTGTTCATTGAGTTCTTTTTCTAAATCACTTGCTTGCCTAGTTCTACTGTTTGTTTGCCCTCAGTTAAGCTAGAAAGTTGTATGCCTGTCAGAGGAGGAGGACATCTTTGACTCAGTTGACGTTACAGAGACTCACATGCCGTGGGTGGCTCTCAATGGGTAGTGGTGGCACTCAAACTCACCGTAAGGTAGTGTACTAAACCTAGCTCCATGCCAAATGCTTTAGGGTCCTGTACCTTCTTGTTTTTTTTTTGAAATTGCTGATTTTCCTTTTACTCCCTCATAAATGTGTGGTTTCACCCTAACCTTGAGACAGTTGGGGATTTGTTATCTACGCCCAACGTCACCACGATCCCCAAGTGTTTATGACATGCCAACGATGCCCTAGATTTAATACTTGACTTGCTGCAGTGTCCTGCTGTAGTTGTCACTTTGTAGGAGCCATTATGTTATGAATGACACTTCTTTATAAGAATGTGCACCTGACCATCATTCCAAATAGTCTTCTTTTCCACAAAGCAGCTTACATGCCCCTAGTCGAAGAGTTTAGTTTAGTTACACAATAAGTTGGTGTTTTGTCAAGAGCCTGATATGTGACTTTTGACCAAAGAGCAGCTGACATGCCCCTGGTATCGAACTGGCTGGACATCACTTAAGAGTGTGGAGTCTTGGAAGCCAGACTGTAACTATAGATGTCTCTTGAACCATCGAAGCAATTAAGACTGTCACTGGTCAAAGCAAGTGAAACATTCACCTTGTGGCTGGAAGTACGTTTATCCAACTACAGTCTTGAATTGTACTTGGAAGACAAAAGGAATTGTGATAACATGATAGAGGCCTTTGATTAGGATTGTCACCAGCCTCTGACTGGTATGTGTAGGCTATGTCCTACTCAACCATGGTGCTTTGACGGATTGCACTTGACCGTGCTACCATAGGACATTCTCCTAACTATATTTACCAAATTTTGGATTGCTGCTTGGAGATCACAGTCATGCTGCTAATCATTTGATGTGTGGGTCTTGATCAGATAACAACCGACTTGCCCCTCTGGCATCGAGTCAGGCTACCATGAGAAGTATTGGGCACCACTCGAAGATGTAGAGACTTGAGGATTAGGCTGTGGCTGTAGGCGCACTTTGAATCATTGAAGTGGTCAAGGCTGATTTTTGTTGAGGCCAGTGACACAATTGTTTACTGATTGGAGGTATATATATTCATCCATTGTCCTGAGCTACACTCAGATGGCAAGATGTGATGTGATAAATTGCAGTCTATCTCAGTCTGGCATGTCAAGGCTATTCTATGTTCAACTACTTATTGTGTTCTGGCTGCAAACATGTACTTCACTGTGTTAACCTCAATCATTCTCAACACTCAAACTACTGTGGAAGAGTTACTGTCGTACTGTTGATTCTGCAAATCCGTGTACTAACTAGTGTCCTTATTGCATATAGTCTTTAACCAACGAGCAGTTGAAATGCCCCTGGCTAAAAGCACTTGGGAAAACCCTATTTAACAAATCCACATGCAAGCAAAAAGACTCATACACACAAAATTGTGATGATTATGATTATTGTGGTGGACCTTATAATTGTGAGCAATTTAATTATTTAAGAGTAACATTGTTATTTGATCAAAAATGCATGTCTTGTCGATTAGGTGTGATTTTAGTTGCTTGTTATTTGCATTTATTGCTTTGCATGTTCATTGAGTTCATTTTTTGGATCATTTGCTTGCCTAGTTCTACTGTTTGTTTGCCCTCAGTTAAGTGGGAAACTTGTATGCCTGTTAGAGGAGGAGGACACCTTTGACTCAGTTGACGCTATAGAGACTCACATGCTGTGGCTATCTCTCAATGGGTAATGGTGGCACTCAAACTCACTGTAAGGTACTGTACTAAACCTGGCTCCATGCCAAACTCTTTAGTGTCTTGTACCTGCTTTTTTTCTTTTTTGAAATCGCTGATTTTTCTTTTACTCCCTCGTAAATGTGTGGTTTCACCCTAACCATGACATGGAGGTAGTAGGCGCCCAATCTATTCTAGACGCCTTTGTTGCAGGAGGGTGGGTTAGTCCCTCAAAGGTGTAATTTTATTGGGCACATACTCCAACTCCTCTCCAAGGTATGGTAAGGGCAGAGTTACGTCGCATGCCTCTCTCTCTTGGGCTGACTTCTGTCTTCTCTATTCTTTTATGCCCTTGTGCATATATGTTTTCTTTTCTGGCTCACACCCTCAATCACCCCTAACATTTTATCTCCCTTTTGGAGGTATAGGGTCCTTGTGGAGTTTGGACATTTGTCTGGCTTGGATGTACGATGGCTCCCTCACTAACTTGGTCATCTGAGTAGCGACAACCGAGGAGAGATAATCCATTCCGATACAAGCAAGCTTTTTCGATTTTCGTCATCAGGTAGAATGTTATTGGCAAGCAAACTATTATTTTCTGTTGCTTTTAATGTTTTTCTATTTTGTGTTTTTCTTTATTTCCATTTTTTTTGCTTTTTCTATTTTTTGTGTTTTGATATATGGTGATGCAAAAAGAAAAAAGAAAGGAAACAAAGGAAAAGGATACAGCTCCAGTCCTTGTCGTTGCTGTTTTGTCGTTGCAATTGGGGTTCATAGTAACTCTTAGTAGTGCCACTAAAAACCGAAATCAAGGCTGGTGTAACCGAAGTTATTAAAATTGTTATTGAAACTAAGACTGTCACAGTGACTATTGAATTTGCTAGTGACATTAGGGCTGTATCTATTGTTGGAGTTAATATCTGCTGTGATGGTTGTCACCTACCAAATCCAGGGTATTTGCATGTGCTGGGTCAGATTGGTGCATGGCAAACTGGAAAACTTTCAGCTAGGCCCCTCACAGAGGAACAAGAACAAGGGTGGCACATGTGAGTGTCACCGGACAAAACTTGTGAAAAGGTAGGAGGACGTACATGGATGATGAGACCCAATGGATTCCCATGGAAAGAATTGAGAGAGAGAGGATACATCCCTGAAGTTCAAGCATCCTAAGAGCTTGCTGGCTCAAACAAGGTAAGGTCGACTATTCTACTGTGTGCACATGCATGTGCAGGTGTGGGTGTAGGTGTATGTGTGTGCGACCTCCTCTGGGTTGACGATAATGTCTCCATTGTCAATCAAATCCTGGACAGCATCCTGGAGAGCAAAACACTTGTTCGTTGAGTGTCCATGAGTGCAATGGAATTGGTAGAATAAGTTGGTCTCATACCACCAAGGAAGCGGGTCCGGTGTTGGACGAATCTCCGGTAGCTGCAGGAATGGCGAAACTATAGGAAAGATGTCGTTCAACGAATCCCCGAGTGGGGTGAAGTCATTTTACTTACGACGAGGCTGCCTTTGTCGTTGTTGCTACCCTTGTTGTACTAACACAGCGAGACCCGTCGGCTCAATAGAGGTGTGTGGGTGTGTAATGCTTATAGAACTAAATGTTGATGAGGGTACAAACATAGATGTGGCTACTGCACCTTACGTGCCAACGACAATAATCCCACTATCGATGAAAGTTTGAATGACATCCCACAGAGTGTGGCAATTATCAGTCGAGTGCCCTAGGGTTCGATGATAATCACAATATACACTCACGTCGTACCACTGAGGAAGTGGAGTTGGTAGGGGACGTAGATCGAAGAGTCTTAGAAGCAACACAACCTAAGGAAAAGTAGCGCTCAGTGGCTCACCTAGTGGAGTGTAGTCACTTTCAACGCGACAGCCTCGTTTCTTCCTAGGTTGCTGTCCTTGCCGAGCCGTTGTGATGTGATGCACTGGCTTGATGGTAGAAAGTGTGTGTACAATGTGTAATGATGACCTATGTGTTGGGACCTGAACTTTATGTTCAGGTGGGCAGTGAGTATGCTGTGTTGTGTGTGGTGTTGAGTGCGAGAGCAATAGCTGTGGCATCTATTCGGGTCCAGGCGACGGACTCCAAAAATGTTGTACTCTCACACAACTAATGGGTTGCTTCATAAGTGACTATGATGCAAGCTGTGACAAATGCAGTTGTGGTGCAGGAGGTAGAGATAACGCCCCCTTCGTCGAAGTAGTGTCATGTTGGGGCGATGGTATGGGCGATAGTGCAGTGGAGTGAGCCAGCAATGCTATAGTGGTGTAGACACCCCAATATGCTTCCAAATGGGCTAAACCCTAACAGGATTCTAAAAAATCCAAAATACCAAATAAAACTCTAAAAACCCAGACAAAACACTAGAAACCCTAGGAAAACCATAAAAAACCCTAGAAACCCAAGAAAAACAATAAAATACAAAACAAAATCATAAAACCCTAGGAAAACCCTAAAATACAAAACCAAATCATAAAACCTCTGAAAAACCCTAAAATGCAAAACAAAATCATAAAACCCAAAAAACCCTAGGAAAACCCTAAAAACCCTAGGAAAACCTTAAAAACCCTAAAATACAAAACCAAATCATAAAACCCTAAAAAACTTGACAAAACCATAAAACCCTAAATAAACCCTAAAACCTAGGTTAAACCCTAATCCAAACCTTAAACCATAGGATAAGACTTAAATTAAATTCAAAACCTTAATCCAAACCCTAAACCTAGGTCAAACCCTAAACAATAAGTCAAACCCTAAGCCATAAGTCAAACTCCAACAAACTTAACTACTTCCCACTTCATTCCAACACACTTAACTACTTCCCACTTCACTCCAACCACCTTAACCACTTCCCACCTCTTCTTAACCACCTTAACCACTTCCCACCTCTTCTTAACCACCTTAACCACTTCCCACTTCACTTCAACCACATTAACCACCTCCCACCACTTCTTCACCACCTTAACCACCTTCCACTCCAACCACAACAACCAACCAAGCCATTTGGAAGCCTATAAATAGCCCCATTTGCAAGTGAAAAGGGGACATTTTGGAAAATTGAGAGAAGAGCTTCCCAAAGCTTTTTCTCCCAATCAAAGCTACTAGAGTGATCCTGGAGCAAGGGGAAGCTCATGGAGGAGAGAAATTGGAGTTTTTAGTCCTCTTCGGTGAGCACTGACCATCAACTCCACTGCCAGATTAGGTACGCCCTCTACAAACCTCCAGTTATGTCTAGAATGCTCTCCTATGTCTCCCCCTATCATCCTTGATTGATTCCAACAGATCTAGAGGTCTCCTCTGGTCGAAATCAAGCTCTCACTCCTCGTTGGAGCAATTTCCCGGTGGCCTAGGTGGGGGTGCGAAACCATTGGTTGATTCGAGCCGTAGAGCATTAGATCCTCCTTCCCAGACCTTCCTCTTACTTCTCCACCCATCAAAACCCTATTCCAGTCACTGTGGAAGCCCTCAGTAGGAGATTGCCAGAGTCGCACATCGTCACCGTTGCCGGGGAAGACGACTGAGAACTGCAACTGAACGTGCACCTCTAGCTCCACTGTCCTCTCCATGCCACTGAAAACGTTCCATGTCACGCCCCCAACGCTTCGGAGCCTTCAGAGCCAAGCCACGAGCCCTGGATCACGCCCGCAACCAAGCTCACCGGAGAAGATGACGACGACGGTAGGTAGAACCCAACATCACGCGATCTTCCTCCATTTTGCTCGCTGATGGAAGGGGAATGATCCTCACCGCACCGCAAATCCTCTTGGATCCCTGAACGAATCGCCGCGATGCTCCAGCAGCCTCCTTCTTCTCCGGCGCCGTCACTGGAGTAACCTCGACGGCAAGGGAGGTGGGAGGCCCACTCCAACCGTTAGATTTTCGATCCAGACTGCTGGATCATGTCCTCCACTTCCTTTCTTGCTCATGGTGCCTCCTGATCTCCGATTAGGCTTTGGGATGCTCTGGAGGAGCATCTCAGGCGGTCGTCGACGACGGAGTTCCGTCACCGGCGGTCGTCGATGCCTTTTCTTTAAAAATAAAAATAAAAAATAAGTTTTCTTTGATTAAATTTCAGAAACTTTTTTTTGTTACATTTGGGTCCTTATTTTCTTACAAATAGGTCCTTTTCCTTACTTTTAGGCCCTTGCACATTTTTTAAAATCGTTTGAATAAAGTTTGATTTGAAAATATTGCAATGTGCCCCATAAGCTTTCTTAATAATGTTTTCCAGGTTTAAAAGTTTGATGAAAACCCCATTGATTTGCTATTCATGCATTAAAGTCCATTATTTTTGCATTTAAAACCCTAAGTTTCATGAAAATAATTCTAAATCCATATTTCTCTGGTTAAATTTCATTTAAACCCTAAGTTTCATGAAAATCATTCTGAATGCATATTTCTCTGATCAAATTGCATTTAAAATCCTAAATTTCATGAAAATAATTCTAAATGCATATTTCTCTGGTTAAATTGCATTTAAAGCCCTAAGTTTCATGAAAATCATTTTGAATGTGTATTTCTCTGTTAAAATTGCAAGTTAAACCATGAGAATTCAAACATCTGCATAGATGTGGTTTAAATTGCATTTTAGCCCCTGAATTTTACTGATTTCACACTGAATGCATGTTTTCTAGGGTAAAATTACAGAATTGTCCTTGAACTTTCTATTTTCAAACATGGAATCTTTTTCTTGCATATTTTGCCCTAAATTTCCACAGAATTGCATTAAATACATGTTTTAGTGGCAAAATTACATTTTGACCCCTAAGAATCTTCAATTTAACCAAAAATGCATAGATATACATATTTGACCCCAGATTTCTTTAAAATTACATGAAATGTATTTTTCTATGAATTTTTTGATGATCTAGCCTTAGAATTTCATTTTGCATTCAGAATTTGGGTTTTTTTTGCACAAAAGCCCCTGGAATTCACATTTTTACACTCTCACATGCATTTTGCACATTTTGTTGCTATTTTTTTTCATGCATGTTTTTTTGTGATTTATTCCATACATGATGCACACATTTCTAATGCATTTCAAGCTTGGTTTTCCATCGTTTCCTAGATTTCTTCTAATTTTCACGTTTTTCATTTGATTTGGCATTCCATCGCCCTATGGCGTACATTAACAGGCTCAACAATGTTGACATTGTCCCGATGAGGATTGTTTTCCACAATTTAATTTTCTCGGATTTATTCAAATTTCTACTGATTTGCGAGATGTTTTTTGAGAGTTTCTCGATTTTCACGATTTTCTTCATCGCCCACGGGCGTACAATAAAGCGGCATTCTCAATGCCTACATTTGTCCCTCGGATTATCTTTTTTTCCTTTTATTCTTTTCTTCTCTTTGATTTGGCATGCTTTTCTGTCATCTTTAGCATACTCTTTCGGAATAGGCAAGCACACATCCAATAGACCATTTAGCAAGTAGGAAACCTAGAAAGACCGAGTTCCTCGGGCGCATGGGGGTGCCTAACCCCTTCCCCATGCGTAATAAGAATCTTTACCCTTTCTCTGGCCTGCATTGATTTCTGCATTACATCCTTTAGGCACAGAGCATACATGTTTTCATCATCTTGTTTCCTTCTTGGTTTTCCTCATTTTTCCATTAAAAGAGTAGGTGGCGACTGCTTTCCTTATCCTTTCTTATCTTTCCTTTCTTATCTTTTCTTATCGGGATTCATTTTCTAGCTCAAAGCTTCCTCTAGCAGGGATTAATCATAATCAACCTTTGTTCATCAGGGTGCAATACCAAAATTTCTGCATTCCTCTCACGTTGGTCGATAATGGTGTCGGTTTAAATATCCGCCCCTTGCGAACTGCAAGCCAAGTCGGCTTTAAATCTAGGGACATTACTCCAACTGTGAAATGGATGACGGCATTCGATAACACGCACCATGATGCCTTAGGGATCTTGATCATTCCCTTAATCATTGGACCTGCTCATTTCGAGGTCGAATTCTATGTTGTCGACCTCGAGCCATCTTTCAATCTTCTACTCAAGCGCCCTTGGCTCTACAAGCATCAAGTTATCCCTTCAACCCTTCACCAAATAATTAAGTTCTGCTAGAACAACAACATTGTCATCGTGATGGAGGAAAACCTTGAAAAGGAGAAGGTTGAGGTAGTCTCTTCAATGTCGCTCCATATTGTCTATTTTGACTCCAAACATTCTAATCTGCTCCATATTGTCTATTTTGACTCCAAACTTGGATCATGCTCTAATCATGCTATTGTGTATGATGCGACAAGACTAAATGAATGTGCAAGACGATGTGTGAAAACAACGATGAAATCCACATGAAATCATGAGAAAGTTGTGAAAATCAAAAAGGGGAAAAATAATCTGTGGTAGGGACAAATGTCGGTCCTCAAGCCTGTTAATGTACGCCCTAGGGCGATGAAATCCAAATCAAATCAAAAACATGAGATGTAAGATCAAAACTAGTCAAATCGGATAAAGGATGAGAAACTCTGAAGACAGGATGAATCAGAATCATGTAAAAAGTCATGAAATCGAAAAGGGGAAAATAATCAGTAGTGGGGACAAATGTCGGCCCTTAGGGCTATTACTGTACGCCCTGGGCAATGAAATCCAAATCAAATCAAAAACATGAGATGTAGGATCAAAAACTAATCAAATCGGATAAAGGATGAGAAACTCTGAAGGCAGAGTGGAGAAAGAAACCAAGGATGAAAGGCATGGGATGTTGGCTCACCAAAAAAGGATAAATGGGAAGAAAAAGTAAAGATAAGTGCTTAAATGTGCAAAAACTCTAGAGAATGGCTGAAACATGGACAATGCGAGACTACATGCAAAGAATTAGATGTTTGCTCATGAATTGGGGCATAGGGGCAATTTGGTCATTTTCCCTGGCCAGAGATGAGAATTGCATGCATGGGATTGATGCATGGCCTAAGATATGTCAAATGGTATGTTAAATGTCTGGATAATGTCATTTGGAAGAAACCGAAGAATAAAAATCACCAAAAGGATGTAAATGCAGTAAATGACAAACATAGGGACTAAAACGCAAAATTCGCGATAAGAACGAGAAAATAGATGAAAAACAGGTTCATGGTCCTTATTCTGACATGCAAATGACAAGTCTAGTGTCAATGTGGCACAAGGATGCAAAAATTGCACTTGGATAATTTCCTAAAAAGTTAGGGACTAAAGTGCAAAATTTACATGAGTGCAATGCCACCAAAATGTGAAACTATAGATCAAATCCTAGTGAAAATATGATGTTAAATAGATTCCAGGATTAAATGCGAAACAAGACTGAAAATACCCCCAAAATGTGATGGAAAACATTTAAAAACCCTAAATGATGGATTTAGAAATAAATTAAGGGCCAAAATGTAAATTTCATGTTCAAAAATGCTTTAATGTGAATTCAAGGGCTTTTTTGCAAAATTTCATGGTTTGTTTGTGACAAAAATCAAGCTTTTATGTTGGTCAGAGTAATTATGAAGTTTCCTGAGGTTTAAAGTGCAAAATTCACAATGAAAACTCATTCTTAAAAGTTCTGGGAGTTAAATGCAAATTTTTAGGACCTAATTGCAAAGCAACATCTGTTTCCATGAGGAACAGTGTGATTCTTAGAGAATCCAGAGTTCAGATTGCAAATTTCCCAAAGACAAAACATTCTAGAAAACTTCAGGGGTCTAAATGCAAATTCTCAGGACTTAATTGTGATAAAAATTTATTGATCATCAGTACAATTTTAAAGATATTCAAGAATTAGAATGTAAATTTCACTCAGAAAACTTGTTTCAGAAACACTCAGGGACCTAAATGTAAATTTTCAGGACTTAAATGTAATAAAACATGCATCAATTTGATAAAAACAAAAAGTTGAACTCTTCAGAGGGCTAAATGCAAAATTCTCAAATAAAATAAGGAATAAAAATTATTTTAAAACTGTAAAAACTAAAATGAAAATGTCTAGACCCATATGCAATAAAAAAGGACTGAAATGTAATAAATAAAGAACCTAAACGTAATAATGAAAAACTAACTTCAATAGGCCATAAAAGACCCATTCGAATTTCGTTTAGACCCATATGCTCTAATCATGCTAATGTGTATGGTGCTCTACCGTCGGCGATCCTTTTCGATGTCATTCCAAGTGCTTCATAGGGGTTGTCGGAGCGCGCAGAGGCCTGGGGAAGCACCGTGGAGGCACTGCGGTCTTCCTAGAGTAGCGGGACGTGGATATGGAGGCCCGAGGCATCCCCCCACCTCGAGCTCCGGCGAGGAGGTTGGTGGTGACTATTGGAGCAGCGCAGGGGCTTTGGCAGGCAGCGGTGCGACTCGGCTGACAAATGGCGACACGGGGAGTCTTCCTAGACGATCGGCATGGAGCGGAGAGCGTTGGATTGCTCCAACAACCCTCGTCGGCGAGCGACGGTGAAGGCCAGCTACGACGACGACGCGGAGGTGAGCAGAGGCCTATGGCGTTGGATTCTCTAGGGATGAGAAGGAGGAGAGTAAAGGAGATGGGGGAGAAGAAGAAAGGAGGAGGAGTGGGCTCCCTGGGAGCCTGGCCGGATCGCCGGTGCCATCGGCGATGGTGAACCCATCGCCAGTGGAGGGACTATGAGCGCGCAGGGAGCCTAGCTCCCTCGCGGCGCGACCTCGATGCTTAGAGGGGTCTGGGATGATGCTATGAATGAAAAGGAGAGGGAAGAGAGGCTACCTGAGTGGCTGTTCCACGTGCGGCGGCGAGTCTCCTCCGGCGACGACTTCGGATCGTCAGAATGGGTCGCTGGTGGCTCTAGACGCGTGGAGACCATTGGGGATGCTTGTTTTTGCTTGTAAAGGGGATTTGAATGCTCCTAGAGGGTCTGAATTCTCTGCAATGAAATTTGGGCAAAAAGACCATTTTTTTCTGTCGACGGCGAGGCTTTATATTCCGGCGAGGCTCTCTAGGGCCGTTGATCCTCATCCTTAGCCACTGGTCGCCGTGGGATCACGTGCGTGGGTCGGACGAAGTTCGCCAAGGATCGCTGACGCTGAGATCTGCTCTGGATTCCTCGGGATTGCTCGCCGGAGTTGTCACCGGAAAATCAGGGTCGTTGGAATTATTTTTGACATTTGTATAATTTGAAATTGAATTCTTGAATGAACAGTAATGGGCTTAACGGGCTTAGGGTTTTGTGATTTTTATTTTGATTTTTGTTTTGATTTTATTTTGGATTTTTTTTGGACTTTTTAGGGTTTTAATTTTTGGATTTTAATTGGGTTTGATGGGTTTAATTTAATTTCTTAATTTTGTAATTTAAGGTTTAATTAAGGTTTTAATTGGTTTATATTTGATTTTTTTAATGAATTTTTAAGGATTTTTTAGAGTTTAGGTTTTAAGCTTTTAATTAGGGTTTTAAATTTTATTTTAGACTTTTCGTTTATGTTTTTATGATTTTAATTAGCTTTGTGATTAAGGTTTAATTAGCTAATTTTTAATTAATTATTTTGGGAAGTTTTAGGGATTTTTGGATTTTATTTTAAGTTTTTAATCAGAATTTTGTGAGTTAAATGTGATTATTAATTTTGGATTTTATGGTTTTATTTAATTGATTTGAAATTAGGGTTTTGAGTTTTAATTAGGGTTTATTTACGGATTTTGGGTTAATTAGGGTTTATTTATTGATTTTTGGATTAATTAGGATTTATTTATTTATTTATTGGGGTTTTTGTGTTTATTTGGGTTTTTTGGGTTTAATTTGGGTTTTTGGATTAATTAAGGTTTTGAATTTTTATTAATTAAGGTTTTCAATGGATTTTCACTTTAAATAGGGTCTTTGCTTATTTATTTGGGTTTTTAAGTGATTTAATTTGAATTATGCATGAATTAGGGTTTTTGTCTTATTTAATGGATTTTAATTTCTTTTCACTTGATTATGGTTTAAAAATTTGATTAATTAGGTTTTATTGAATTTTATGTTGATTTAAGTGCGTTTTAAAAGGATTAGGGTTTTTGTTGGATTTTTAAGTAGATTTGATTGGATTTTGTTTGATTAGGGTTTTTGTTGGATTTTTAAGTAGATTTGATTGGATTTTGTTTGATTAGGGTTTTTGTTGGATTTTTAGATGGATTTGATTGGATTTTATTTATGTTATGGATTTTGTTTGATTTTTAAGTGGATTTGATTGGAATTTGTTTGATTAGGGTTTTTATTAGGGTTTTATGGGATTTTAAGTGGATTTTAGCTGGATTAAGTGTTTTATTTGTTTTTCAATGGATTTTAAGTTGGATTAAGTATTTTATTTGTTTTTCAATGGATTTTAATGGGTTTTAGTGTTTTACTGGGTCAAGTGGGCTAGTGTGGGTCTGATTGGGACCTATGTGGGCTAGGATTTTGGTGGATGCGACCATAGCATCAACTGGAGGAGCCTACTGCCTAATGAGCTCAAAATTGGGGTGTCTACAGATGCCCCTCCCTGAGCGAGGCCGAGCGACGGATGGAACCGAGACCGATGCCCTGGTTTCACAAGACACCCCATTTGAGTTCGTGGGAGAGTGGTACTTGCTGTGAGGCCGTGAGTCACTTATTCGGCGGATGCACCAAAAAGTCATGACTCGAGGCCCATGCAGGATACAAATGCAAGGGATGACCCTGATGTTGGGTAACACATGAGGGTGAGGTTGAAAATGAGTGGGTAGCTCAGCCCTTGGAGGAAAGTGTGAGGGATTTCCCTGACTTGTGCCAAAGAGTGCCTGGGCAAGTCTGTCATACTTATTGACCGGGGCAAACTTGACGAATGGCGGACCATCCGGCCTAGGAAGATGCATGGCAAGATGCCGGACTTGCCGACCGAGGGATAGACTGATGACAGGTGTCAAACAGATAGTATGGGGGTATCAGCCCGAGAGAAGGGGCATGGGATAAGACTATCGAACCTACAAGCTAAAGGATAGGGCATGGTAAGTTGACGGACCTACCAACCGGATAGTTCGGATTATCAGCCTGAGGGTGAGTAGATGGACTCATTGCCAGATAGTTAGGGCCATCAGCCCTGAGATGAGTTGACGGACTCAGCACCGGATAGTTAGGGTTATCAGCTCGATGATGAGTTGACAGACTCAACACTAGTTAGTTAGGGCTATCAGCCCGAGATGAGTTAACGGACTCAGCACTGGATAGTTAGGGTTATCAGCCCGATGATGAGTTGATAGACTCAACACCGGATAGTTAGGGCTATCAGCCCGGGGATACGGGGTTGGTTCTCGGGTATAAGAAAATGACTCGGACCTCCTCTGGACTTAAAGGAGTTACGAGGAAAGAAGAACAGGTTGTTCCTAGGGGACCAGGAATCAGCAGCTCGCATCTCCTTCAGACTTAAAGGAGTCGCGAGAAAGGGACAAAACTCGAATCTCCTCTGGACCTAAAGGAGACACGAGAAAAAGGAATAAAGAGTTGTTCCTGGAGGCCAAGAATCAGCGACTCGGGACTCCTCTGGACTTAAAGGAGTCGTGAGAAAGGGATAAAACTCGAATCTCCTCCGGACTTAAAGGAGACACGAGAAAAAGGAATAAAAAGCTGTTCCTAGAGGCTAGGAATCAGCGACTCGAAACACCTCCAGACTTAAATGAGTCGCGAGAAAGGAAAAAAACATGAATCTTCTTTGGACTTAAAGGAGACATGAGAAAAAAGAATAAAAAGTTATTCCTAGATGCCAGGAATCAGCGACTCGAGACTCCTCCAGACTTAAAGGAGTCGCGAGAAAGGGACAAAACTCGAATCTCCTCCGGACTTAGAGATGATTCAAGAAGAGGAATAAGAGTTGTTCCTTGAGGCCAGGAACCAGCGACCTGGGACTCCTCTGGACTTAAAGGAGTCGGACAAAACTCGGATCTCCTTCGGACTTAAAGGAGACACGAGGAAAAGGGGTAGAGAGCTGTTCCTGGAGACCAGGATCAGCGACACGGGACTCCTCCAGACCTAAAGGAGTCGAACAAAACTCGAATCTCCTCCGGACTTAAAGGGGATTCAAGAATAGGAATAAGATTTGTTCTTGGAGGCCAAGAATCAGCATCATAGGACTCCTCTAGACTTAAAGGAGTCAGACAAAACTCGAATCTCCTTCGGACTTAATGGAGTCGGAAAAAACTCGAATCTCGTCCGAACTTAAAGGAGACACAAGAAAACGGGGCAAAGAGCTGTTCCTGGAGGCCAGGAACAAGCGACCCGAGACTCCTCCAGACTTAAAGGAGTCAGACAGAACACGAATCTCCTCCGAACCTAAAGGAGACACGAGAAAAAAGGGCAGAGAGCTATTCCTGGAGGCCAGGATCAGCGACCTAGGACTCCTCTGGACTTAAAGGAGTCAGACAAAACTTGAATCTCCTCCAGACCTAAAGGAGATATGAGGAAAAAGGGTAGAGAGTTGTTCTTGGAGGACAAGAACAGCGACCCAGGACTCCTCTGTACTTAAAGGAGTCGGACAAAACTCGAATCTCCTCCGGACCTAAAGGAGACACGAGAAAAAAGGGCAAAGAGTTGTTCCTAGAGGCCAGGAATCATCGACCCAGGACTCCTCCGGACTTAAAGGAGTCGGACAAAACTCGAATCTCCTCTAGACTTAAAGGAGACATGAGAAAAGGAAATGAGTTGTTCCTAGAGGCCAGGAATCAGCAGCACAGGACTCCTCCGGACTTAAAGGTGTGGGCTATAATTCGAATCTCCTCTGGACCTAAAGGAGACACGAGAAAGAAGGGCAAAGAGCTGTTCTTGGAGGCCAGGAACTAGAGACTCGGGACTCCTCTAGACTTAAAGGAGTCGGACAAAACTCGAATCTCCTCCGGACTTATAGGAGACATGAGGAAAAGGGGTAGAGAGTTATTCTTAGAGGCCAAAAATCAGCGACTCGGGACTCCACTAGACTTAAAGGAGTTGGACAAAACTAGAATCTCCTTCGGACTTAAAGGAGACATGAGAAAAAGGGGAAAGAGATGTTCCTAGAGGCCAGGAACCAACGACCCGAGACTCCTCCGGACTTATAGGAATCAGACAAAACTTGAATCTCCTTTGGACTTAAAGGAGACACGAGAAAAAGGGGTAGAGAGCTGTTCCTGGAGGCCAGGATTAGCGACCCTGGACTCTTCTAGACCTATAGGAGTCGGACAAAACTCGAATCTCCTCCGGACTTAAAGGGGATTCAAGAAGAGGAATAGGAGTTGTTCCAGCAGGCTAGGAATCAGTGACACAGGACTTTTCCAGAAATAAAGGAGTCGGACAAAACTCAAATCTCCTCCGGACTTAAAGGAGACACGAGAAAAAGGGGCAAAGAGTTGTTCCTGGATGCAAGGAACCAGCGACCTAGGACTCCTCCGGACTTAAAGGAGTCAGATAGAACTCGAATCTGCTCCGGACCTAAAGGAGACACGAGAAAAATGGGCAGAGAGCTGTTCCTGGAGGCCAGGATCAGCGACCTGGGACTCCTCCAGACTTAAAGGAGTCGAACAAAACTCAAATCTCCTTCGAAGAGACACTAGAAAAATGGGCAAAGAGCTGTTCTTGGAGGCTAGGAATTAGCAACCCGGGACTCCTCCGGATTTAATGGAGTCGGACAAAACTCAGGTTTCCTCCGGACTTAAAAGAGACACGAGAAAATGGGGCAAGGAGTTGTTCCTGGGGGCAAGGAGCTGTTCCTGGAGGCTAGGAACTAGTGACCCTAGACTCCTTCGGACTTAAAGGAGTCGGACAAAACTCGAATCTCCTCCGGACTTAAAGGAGACACGAGGAAAAGTGGCAGAGAGTTGTTCCTAGAGGCTAGGAACCAGCGACCCGGGACTCCTTTGGACTTAAAGGAGTCGGACAAAACTCGAATCTCCTCTGGACTTAATGGAGACACGAGGAAAAGGGGTAGAGAGCTGTTCTTTGAGGCCAAGATCAGCGACCTAGGACTCCTCAAGACCTAAAGGAGTTAGACAAAACTCAAATCTCCTTCGGACCTAAAGGAGACACGAGGAAAAGGGGCAGAGAGCTGTTCTTGGAGGCCAAGATCAACGACCTTGGACTCCTCCGGATCTAAAGGAGTAAAAAAAAACTCGAATCTCCTCCGTACTTAAAGGGGATTCAAGAAGAGGAATAAGAGCCGTTCCTGGAGGCTAGGAATCAACGACACAGGACTCCTCCGGACTTAAAGGAGTTGGACAAAACTTGAATCCCCTTTGGACCTAAAGGAGACACGAGGAAAAGGGGCAGAGAGCAGTTCTTGGAGGCCAAGATCAGTGACCTGGGACTCCACTATACTTAAAGGAGTCAGACAAAACTTGAATCTCCTCCTAACCTAATGGAGACATGAGGAAAAGGGATGAACGAACTAGCCGACTGAGGGGTAGTCGTTCAAAAGGCTGGATGGGCGAACTATTCAACCGAGAGATGGTTGGTGATAGTTTGGAAGGAAGGTTGTCAAAGAAAAAAAACCAAGAGGCAGCTGACATGCCCTTGGTAACAGGAGGATAACGTTGTTGCTGAAAGAAAGGAACTAAGGAAGCTAAAGCCTGGATAGCTGGTTTCGCCCACAGTAGTCTGCCAGTAAACCACTGCTGGTGGGTGCGTCCTGAATCATGACTGCCTTGCTCGTTCATTGTGTGACTACTCTAGCTGTTCATTTGATGATGGCTGATCTAGATAACTATTGCTTTGATTCTGCACTGATATTCGCTGCATGGCTGGATAAGGGCTTCACGAGGGCATTGTTGCCTCCTCGAGGAAGACGGTCTTGCTGGCTATTTTTGACATCTCTCCAGGTTCACTATGGTGTCACTGGCTAACTTCTGGGGAGTTTGGCTTTGGCATTGGACTGTGGACTGTGCTCTCTTTTGCTGATTAAGGGAGTATGGATGTTCTGATTTTGCGCTGATGTTAGAGGCTCAGTGTTATTGTTGTCCTCATTTCTGCGCTCGAGCTATGGAGCAGACAACATGTTCTGAACGAAGATATTGTCCGAAGAAGAGTCAACCAACAGGACAGCTGACATGCCCCTGGTAGAAGGGGAAGGCTATCACCACAAAGGTAGCTGACTTGGCCCTGGTGTACGGTATCCTCGGCTAGGTCTTAGGCTGAAGAGCAGCTGACATGCCCCTGGTATGGGACCTAGTGGGACCTTGCAAAGTGGACAAGTGGTAATGCATGCAAGCATGATGGTGTTACGTTGTGTCATCCCTAAGAATGAATTTGGAATGCTAATCATGCCTGCTATGAGAAAGGAAACATACCTCGATTCACAAGACCCTACCTGGACTTCTAGGCTATTGGTGGCTCTCTTGGGGTGGATTATTCAGTAGGTTAGGCTCCGTACCAAACTCTCGGGGACTTAGACCTAGTTTTTTGGTTTTTGACTTATTTCTTTTCTCCCTCTCAGGCTTGTAGGCTCGCTCTAACCCTAGCTTGGGGGTAGTTGGCATCCGAATTTGGAGGGTGTTGCTGGGGTTTTATGTAAGGGGTTACTAGTCCCTTAGGCTGCTTGGATCTTCAGGATGCTTGCTTCGACTCCTCCCTAAGGTAAGTGGTAGGGATAGAGTTGGCTTACTTGCCTTTCTCTGTTAGGGCAAGCTTTTGACTTCGCCTTCTGTCCTCTTATTTCTTTTATGCCCTTGTGGATATTTTTATTTTTTATTTTGGCTCACACTCATTCTCGCTCCTAACATTTTATCTCCCTCTAGAGGTGTATGTCCCTATGGGAGTTGGGACACTTCGCCTAACCATGTTTGGATGGTGGCTCCCTCGCTTGCCAAGACGTTTAGTTAGTGACAACTGAAGAGGTCTAGGCCGTTCTCAAGCAGGCTAGCTATTCCAATTATTATCATCGAGATGAGATGCTATTGCTTTATGCATGGCTAGATGCAATTATGGATGCTTGAATTAAGTTTTTGATGTGCATGAAAATAGAAAGGCAAATGCTTTGGATTAAATGCACTTGGATCACTGATTATTTTGAAAAATGCATGCATGATGGAGTAGTGGATGATGCATGATGCACGAAAGGATACTTTGTAAGGCCAGGATACATGCCTTCTGTTCATTGGTGGTACTTCGGATAACATGTGTTGACTGGCTTTGTTAGCTTGACATTGTCCATATCTTCAAGGATTGCTGCGCCACCTGAATAGACATGTTTGATGATGTAAGGACCATGCGAGGTTAGGTCGGAATTCGTCTCGACCATCAGGGGATGTATGGTCTATAAGACTGGATTGCCTGATGTAAATTTGGTCCCTCTGGAGCATTGTTGTGACGCTGAAATTCAAGTGTCTCGCCATCTTCCAAGTCATGATCCTTTTCATCATAAGCGATGAGCATCGACAAGACTTCTTCTTTGAAGGTTGGATTGGCAACATCGAAGGAGAGCAGGTACTATGATTCCTGTGCCGATGGTTCCTTATTGGTGACACTAGCTTTGCTGAATGACCTTTGGCTCTTGGACCGTGAGATTTGCTGACTGACTGGGTTGATTTTATGCTTCGACTTCCGGTGCTTTTTGATGTACAAAGAAGTGATATTGGTTGGCGACTGTCCTACTACTGGCTGATGGGAACAATACCGCCTAGCCTTCCTCTTGAGCTTAACTCAAGGTCCTTTCCTTTGACCAATAACTACTCCGGAGGCGGTAGTTCTAGGTCACTGACTTGCTCATTGATTGAATTGCATTGCCTCTAGCTTATCTAGACTGTATTACTGCTGTAACTGTTGTTCAAGGCTTGGTGGGACTGCATTTATGACTTTGTTGGTACGACAACTTGTAGGGCTACCACAGTGAGGATCGCTATTGGAGTGGTGACTGATGCTGTCGAAGCAACTTCCGACGATTGAGGTTGTGGTTATGCCATCTGACATTGACTCTTTTCAACCATAGCTTAACTCTAATTGGGATCAAGTACCCCTACATTGACAAAGTTAGTGGGGTGCAATGGAATAAAAATCTGATTGTACCTCTTGGTGCGCAACTATCCGTCTTCGTGCAGCTATTGCTTGTAGCTTGATCCCTCGAGCTCTCACTTTTGTTCCTCCTGGATGGGCTCGGAGATTCCTTGGCCGTGTCACTCGAGTGGTGTTCTTTCCTTGCATCCCCATTTGCGACAAACGTTTTCGATCATCCAAAGGGGGTTGCTTCGAAAAGTCAGGTAACTGACACGCTCAAGAGCCGGAATGATACTGATGGCTCGAGGGGGTCTGGATAGACAGGATATTGGATAATAAGAGGCCGGATAAGATGCCGGACGGCATTGGAATAGAGACTAGACAAGACACGGGACAACATGCAAATGGGAGATTGGATGGGGTTCTGGGAAAGAGATTGGGCAATGGATTGGATAGGATTCTGGACAAGAGATGGGATAAGAATCTTGGTAAAAAATTGGACCAGAGATTGGATAGGATCTAAGTAAGAGGTTGGATAGGAGATTGGATAGGATTCTGGACAAGAGATTGGACAAGAAACTAGGTATGAGGTTGGAGCGGAGATTGGATTGGGATCTAGGTAAGAGGTTGGACAGGAGATTGGATATGATTCTGGACAAGAGATTGGACATGAATCTTGGTCAAAGTTTGGACCAGAGATTGAATAAGATTTTAGGTAAGAGATGGGACAAGATAAGGAGGCGAATGGATTGCACAGAATGCGCGGTTGGTGATGCAATGATACGTTCTGCCCTAGCTGTCAACTGTATCATGTGGACGGCTGACTTGGAACCGGCATGGATCAGATGATAAATTGAGTAGGGGAGGTCCTACCACCAGTACAGATCAGATTGGAGGGGTCCACTACAGATGTCGTGGACCCAGAGATGGAGATGAAATGGATTCCAATGGTCCCAGCGCCTGCTGAGTTGTTGTGTGCCGGCATGGGTTGGTCGACAATGTTAGTATGAGTCGGTGGTGCTTGTGCCTGTGCAAGTGGTGGTGCAGGTGCAATGTGTGCCTCTTGAGTGTCAATGACGATGACCATGTTGTCATTCAAGTCCTGAATGGAGTTCCGAAGAGCCATGCAATTGTCCGTCGAGTGACCCGCGCAACGGTGGAAATTGTAGAAGAGGCTCGTGTCGTACCACCCCAGAAGAGGATTCGATGGGGGGTGGATCTCTGGGAGCTTCAGGAGTGTCACCACCTTAGGGAGGATGGCACTCAGCGGCTCAACAAGTGGTGTATATTGTCATGCAGCACGCAGAGGCCTTCTCTGCCCAGGGTGAGGTCCTTGCCTGACTGGTGCCGCGAGATACACCAGCTGAGCAGTGGTAGTGATTTGTGGTGTGTACGGTGCCCTAGGTGTAGGCGCATAAACTAACTGACTCGGGCCTGGTTGGCTCACCACATTGATGGGTGTGGCGATTGACCCTACCTATGCAACTGCGGGCTTGGGAGGATCCTGCCTCTTAGGGTAACTGGCGCTACTGCCGTTGCGAGTGTTGCTGCTCGTCTGGTGGTCCAGGGATGCGGCTTGTTTGGCAAATGTGGCGAGCGCAGGAAAGCTACCACTGCGGAAGGAGCTCTCTACCCGTGCGCCTGCCCGAATAAGAGATGGGAAGGTGGTGACTAGCTGAATGCTCAATAGAGCCTAAACATCCGGCCGCGCTCCTCCGATAATGATCTCGAAAGACTCTTCGCCAGAAGGCCTATCCTTTACTTGCGATGCGAGTGCACGCCAGCGGCCGACATACTCCCCAAATGGCTCGTTGGTGTTCTATCTTGTGGTGATGAGGTCCTCCATCTTTGGGACCAGGTCAAGATTGAAGGCATACTGGTCCATGAACGCCTGCGAGAGGTCGCTCCAAGTATTGATTGAGCCGATGTCAAGCGAAGTGAACCACTTGAGGGTTGGACCAGTGAGACTCTTTCCGAAGAGGCAGATTAGTAGCCTCTCGTCAGCTTGAAGCTGAGCGAGATCTCTGCAATATGCCCAAAGATGTGAAATAGGGCAACCCTTACCGTTATATTTCTCAAAACCCAGGATTTGGAATTGCGGTGGGAGTGTCGTTTCTGGGAAATAACAGAGGTCCTAGAATCCGTAGGGTTGGCGATCGCCTCCCTGCACTTGTCGAAGTGCTCTCTTCAGGTCACCTACCCTGGCGAGGAGGGTATCTAGAGCTACTACCGGTGAGGGTGATGCAGCAGGGGGAGGGCCGCATATGTTGTGTGGGTCGCACCTAAGTTCTCCTCCGGATCCACTTTCATGCCACCTGGTGCTACGGCATGATGGCCAGCATATCCGTGCAAGAGTGCTGGGTGTGACTGTGGAGGTGATGGTGCCTGGACATGATGGTGTACAAAGGGAGGATGATCAAAAAATTGTGTGACAGTGGGTGCTGAGTGTGGGAGTAACAGCTGTTGCAGCGGTATGGCGCTAGGCTGCATACTCTGAGGATTCTGCACTCCAGCCAACCCGAGGGGTTGACCACCAGATGCTAGAGTTGAATGCTGTGCAATGAGGTGATGTGTTTGGGCCGGTGGTGTCACACCTAACGTGGGTGTATTGAAGAGTTGGGGTGAAGGCAGAGGTGGTGGCGCTGATGCCTGGAACATCGTAGCAGGCTGCTGAGGAGCCTCAGGAATGTTTGGATCAATAGTGGACTGGATGGCAAAGGCCGTGCTCTCAATCTTTGGAGCAAGAACCAGTAGATATTCTACTTGTGCGGTAGGAGGTCCCTATGGGATGGCAAGGGATGGGACAGTCAAAGGTTCAGGAGTCACAGATGGGAAGAAAGTAGGTTGCCCTGGAGTCAAGGAATCTACAAGAGGAGTTGCCACAGTAGGCGGAGCACTAAAATAAAAGGATCCCTGAGGAGGTGGGGCCATTAGTGATACATTTAGATCCCAAGCTGGGGTCATTGAGGTGGACTCAGTGCTTGGCTCCAGACTAGCCGGAGTTAAGAGATGTCCGATAGGATAAGGGACAGAACCTCCGTAATGCACGAAAGGGATAGAAGGGATGGCTGGAGACACAGCAAGGGTAGTAGGGACCGCAAAGGAGGTGCCCTCGGGAGGAACAACAGTCGGAAGAGCCTCACTAGCACGCTGGGCCATAATTGACCGAGAACGGGTGAGAACCGGTCTACGGTGGCGAACAAGGGGATGAATCCTAGGACGAGCTATTGTCAAAGTGACAGATAGCTCAGGAAAAGATGATCCACAACGATGTGTCGTAAACAAGGGAGCCAAGGCAAGAACGCTTGAGCAGTGGCTAAGGAACTCACGCTCTACTACCTAGAAAAAAGAAAGCTTCTAGCTCTAAAACCAGCAATAAGATTTAGTTGTTATGGTGGCATGAATGACATTCATGCACATGGATGCAACTAACATGCTCTCTCTCACCAACTAAGTGCTTCTTAGAAGGTCATCTACTCTGGGATCACACATGGGTAAATAGGTCTCCGACTCAGGCTAGAAAGTAAAGGTCCTCGCTCTAAGTCCTGGCCAAAGCGCAGGTAGTGAATGAGTGGTGCGTTGGTGGCCTCCTCTCCTGCAGTAGCATGAAGCTACACCCTCTACTAACACTGACACAACCTCGGACAAGGGGGGACAAACTAGCAACACGTCCTACGCCAAAGCTATAGAACAGATTACCAGAATTGCCCTTCGCAGACTGTAGGTGGACTCAGGGGAGAAGAATGCATGCCCTATATGCTCAATCATGCAATATGATTTAGTGTCTTTTACTTGCATTTTATTAACCAAGGAGAGTTTGATTTGGTCTCTAGTTTTGCCTTATTAATTGTTCTCTGAGTTTGTGTGTTTTATTTTAACTAGAAGGGGGAAACAAACATGTCTCTACTCTCCTAGGCATGTCAAGTGCCAAAAGGGGAAGAAAACACACAAGTAAGGCAAACAACAAACAAAAGGCATGATCATGGCATGTGCGAGTGTTGTGACATCATGATTGTGAAAAGAAAACATCCATCACATCAAAAGGCATGATATATAGCAAGTGTGCAGTGACATAGCAGATGTGTGAAATAAAGTGGAAAAAGCTCGCTAATTAGACAAACAATCACCCACAAAGCAAACAAACAATGAAGTCAAAGCAAGCAAAAAGGACTAACCTAAAAGTTGGAATCTGGTTATCCCTAGCGGAGTCGCCAGTTCTGTGACCATGCCCGACCCGAGGGAGGTGGGAAGGAGATCACAGCCATGTCAAGATGGCGAAGGCACAAGGAAAGGAAAAAGAAAAGAAAAAGGAGTCGCCACCTAGTCATTTAAGGGAAAGGTGAGGAAAACCACAAAAAAGATGAATGCTTGGAATGCAAATGCGAAGGCTAGATGTCTGCTAACCAAATGATGGGTAAGGATTCCTATTATGCACGAGGAAGGTATTAGGCACCCTCGTACGCCAGAGAAACTCGATCTTTCTAGTCCTATTACTTGCTGAGGGTTAGATGAATGTTTGCTAAACTTGGATCATGCTCTAATCATGCTAATGTGTATGGATGTGACAAGACTAAATAAATGTGCAAGACGATGTGTGAAAATGGCGAAGAAATCCACATGAAATCGTGAAAATCAAAAAGGGAAAAAATAATCCGTGGTAGGGACAAATGTTGGCTCTCAGGCCTGTTAATATATGCCTTAGGGCGATGAAATCCAAATTAAATCAAAAACATAAGATGTATGATCAAAACTAGTCAAATCGGATAAAGGATGAGAAACTCTAAAGACAAGATGAATCAGAATCAAGTAAAAAGTCATGAAATCGAAAAGGGGAAAATAATCCTTAGTGGGGACAAATGTTGGCCCTCTGGCCTGTTACTGTATGGCCTAAGGCGATGAAATCCAAATCAAATAAAAAACATGAGATGTAGGATCAAAAACTAGTCAAATCGGATAAAGGATGAGAAACTCTGAAGGCAGAGTGGAGGAAGAAACCATGGATGAAAGGCATAGGATGTCTGCTCACCAAATAGGGATAAATGCAAAGAAAAAGGATGACAAAGTAAAAATAAGTGCCTAAATGTGTAAAAACTCTAGAGAATGGCTGAAACATGGACAATGCGAGACTACATGCAAAGAATAAGATGTTTGCTCATGAATTGGGGCACAAGGGCACTTTGGTCATTTTCACTAACCAGAGACGACAAGTGCAAGCATGGGAATGATGCATGGTCTAAGATATGTCAAAAGGTAAGCTAAATGTGTAGATAACGTCATTTGGAAGAAATCGGAGAATAAAAATCACCAAAAGGATGTAAATGTAATAAATGACAAGCATAGGGACTAAAACGCAAAATTCGCGATAAGAACGAGAAAATAGATGAAAAATAGGTTCATGGTCCTTATTCTGACATGCAAATGACAAGTCTAGTGTTAATGTCGCACAAGGATGCAAAAATTGCACTTGGATAATTTCCTGAAAAGTTAGGGACTAAAGTGCAAAATTTACATGAGTGCAAATGCCACCAAAATGTGAAACTATAGATCAAATCCTAGTGAAAACATGATGTTAAATAGATTCCAGGATTAAATGCGAAACAAGAGTGAAAATACCCCAAAATGTGATGAAAAATATTTAAAAACCATAAATGATGGATTTAGAAATAAATTAAGGGCCAAAATGTAAATTTCATGTTCAAAAATGCTTTATTATGAATTCAGGGGCTTTTCTACAAAATTTCAAGGTCTGGTTGTGACAAAAATCATGCTTTTTTGTTGGTCAGAATAATAATGAAGTTTCTTGAGGTTTAAAGTGCAAAATTCATAGTGAAAACTCATTTTTAAAAGTTCTGGGAGTTAAATGCAAATTTCCAGGACCTAATTGCAAAGCAATTTCTGTTTCCATGAAGAACAGTGTGATTCTTAGAGAATCTAGGGTTCAGATTGCAAATTTCCTAAAGACAAAACATTCCAGAAAACTTCAGGGGTCTAAATGCAAATTCTCAAGGCTTAACTTTGATAAAAAATCGATTTTATTGATCATCTGTGCAATTTTAAAGATATTCAGGGATTAGAATGTAAATTTCACTAGGAAAACTTGTTTCAAAAACACTCAGGGACCTAAACGTAAATTTCCAAGACTTAAATGTAATAAAACATGCATCAATTTGCTAAAAACTAAAAGATGAACTCTTCAAGGGGCTAAATGCAAAATTTTCACATAAAATAAGGAATAAAAATTATTTTAAAACTGTAAGGACTAAAATGCAAATGTCTGGACCCATATGCAATAAAAAAGGGCAGAAATGTAATAAATAACGGACCTAAAAGTAATAATGAATAACTAACTTGAATGGGCCATAAAAGACCCATTCGAAGATCGCCGGTGTTCTACCACCGGTGATCTTCTCCGGCGACCTTCCAAGGGCTGTCGGAGCACGTAGTGGCCTAGGGAAGCACCGCGGAGGCACGACGGTCTTCCCCGAGTGGCGGGACGCGACTAGGGAGGCACGAGGCATCCCCCCCACCTCGAGCATTGGCGAGGAGGTTGGCAGCAAGGGCTGGAGCAGCGTAGGGGCTCTATTAGGCGGCGATTCGACTTGGCGGATTCATGGCGACGCGGGGAGTCTTCCTAGACGATCGATGTGGAGCGGGGAGTGTTGGATTGCTCCAACGACCCTGTAACCATGCCGGCGAGGAGATTCCGCAAAAGAATGCGAAATCGGTCGGCAAAATCACGTCAAAAAAGCAAAACAAAAGGAGTCACCACCTAATCTATTATGGAAGACAAGGAAAACCATATACATGAAAAATCATGCAAAAAACAACAAAGACAAGTCTACGAAATAACCAGAATGTGGGTAAGGATCCCTGTTACGCACAAGGAAGGTGTTAGGCACCCTCACACGCCCGTGAAGTGTTGGCTTTTCAGCCTCTTGCTATACGCCCGTGGGCGATATGCTATGCCATGTTAAGTGCCTTATGCTAATAGGTGCATGAGGTGTGGGGTGTGTCCTATGCTTAGGAATATCACTCTTTTATCTCGGGTCGATCGCATAATGCAAAGATATTGCATAAGTGTAATCAAAGTTACATCATTCCGAGTGATTTATCATCATCGCTCTATATGCAAATGCAAATGCAGATAAAGCGATAAAATAGCAAAAACAATGCAAAGTGT
>JAMKQA010007975.1:0-30669 GCA_024699735.1 Posidonia australis | reverse complement strand
TTGGTTGTTAATTTTCTTCCTTTTCTTCGTTGATAAAAACAATGTGTTCTAGACTTCTAGTTGCATTGCTTGCAGTGTTTTTGTATAGTACCAGTGTACCACAGGCAAAAACTTTAAAACTGGTACTGAGATTTCACGTAAATAGAGTGAGTTCTGGAGGGTTGAGCTCATGAGGCTCATTTTGAGTGCTCTGTTGCATGTGATATTTATTTGGATGACATTTATTGTTTGGATGAAAGATTATTGAATTAGGATGACACTATTACTAATTTGGGAGACTATCAATTTTGATATCACAAACAAATGCTTTCATTTCATCAAGATATACGTTGATGCAATTTATATGGATATCTTTCTTCAAAACCTTGATTCTATCATATTTACAATGCTCAGTATCTAATCCAGAACAAGAACAAATAAATTCAGGATGAACAAGAACACATAAATTTAGGATGAAGATTATCGTAAGATGATGTAACTATATTCAGTTTTCATATGTCATGTATCATAAGAATTGAGGAACATTGAAATCTATACAATTAAATATTTACCGAGCTGGTGCAGGATACCCATTTTCTGAAGAATTTCAAGTTTTTTTTTTGCACGCAAAAATGGTCAAGTTTTAGTTGTGGTTTTTCATTTATCCCACAGGACAAGAATATGGATATAATACCGTCATAGCATTCTTTTTATTATTCTGTTGGAACATTGAGCAAGTTGCATACATCCTTCATCTTTATGACACAAGATCTTTATAGCCAAAAAAGAAAAAGGCTGAGCAGTGAATGGAGATTGCTGTGGCAACTAAGTATTTCATGCTCACATATTCAAACAACGATGTATTACCTTCCATCTGCTTGTAAAGTTCTGAAATTTGAACCCTGTGATCAGTCAATTGCCTATGGAGTGTTACCAAGAAATTTCGAGATTGTGGGACTTCATCTTTCTGATCGAATTGTCTCCTTTTTTGAATACTGGCTGTCTTCCACTCACCATGAACATAAAGAGTGAAGATCTTCTATTAGAATAGTACACATTATAGATATTTTACAGAGCTTACTTGATTTAATCTTTTTTTTCAAAGATTTTATATGAAATTTCAATTGAGATGCTCCGGCCGTTTTAGCTGATTGGTGTTTTTATTCGACGGTTCATTTTGATGGCGTGTTGTTTGGTGTTGAAATTGTTTGATTCAATTGTCATGTCCCAGATCTGCCCCTATATGTTTTACAGGCTATTGGAATTGAGGGAGATGTTCGCAAGAGGGAAGATGCCATTAGGGTTCTTGAAACAACTTTTAAGTGTTTTGGGAAGATTGATATACTTGTTAATGGTGCCGCAGGCAATTTTCTTGCATCACCTGAGGATTTATCCCCTAGTGCCTTTAAAACTGGTAAGAAATATATATTCATTGCCATCACATTTGTGATTCCTTTATTTTCTACCTTCATGAAAATATCTTTGATATGGTCAAATGAACTTTTCTTTGTGGCATCTACAGTGGTGTGTTGCTTTAGTTGTGTGTGTGATTTTCCTTGTCTTAGTTTTTATTCTTTTGTGCATGCATGCTATCATTGCTATTATGAGGAAATTTAAAATTCTGCATTGCCAATTGTTGATTCTGACCAAGCAGGTAGCTATGGTGTGCTTAAAAGCCTGAGAAAGTTCATGCATTTTTTTTAATGTTCTGCAAATACTTTATCAAACAATGTCATTTTATGTTGTAATTACAGTGATGGATATTGATACGCTGGGTACATACACAATGTCCCATGAAGCTTTAAAATATTTAAAGAAAGGAGGGCCTGGAAAGGACCCATCTATTGGAGGCCTAATTTTGAACATAAGCGCAACACTACATTATACAGCATCATGGTATCAGCTTCATGTATCTGCTGCCAAGGTACGCTCGACTCATTCCTTATCATTTATCGGTTTGCTTTCTAATATTCTTACTTAAACAGGCTGCAGTTGACAGCATCACAAGATCCTTGGCCTTGGAGTGGGGCACCGATTATGATATACGGGTCAATGGTATTGCTCCAGGTCCCATTTTGAGCACTCCTGGATTAAGTAAACTTATTCCAGATGAGATGGAAAACAAGGGGAGAGAAAATGCACTTCTTGTTAAATTTGGGGAGAAGTGGGATATTGCAATGGCTGCTCTGTACTTGGCATCTGATGCAGGTTAGTTTACATATCTTCTCTCCACATCTCTCTACTTAGATTTAATCATAAATTTCCATTTTCTCATTTATATATTTCATGACATTGTCTTTTTTCAGATGTATTTCTATTTCGCAGAAGATTTGTTTCAACACAATCTGTTAATTACCACCACTCCATGAGAAAATTGGTAAATGTGTTAAAAGTTCAATTTTATACCTTGGAAATCCATGGAAGATAAAAAGTTAAGGTCTTGAAAAAATAACAAAAATTGTTTATAGATGAAAAATGAAGTCCGAAAAGATCATCTTCAGCACATTGCTATCCAAGAAGGCTTGTTAGTGATTACCTCATGCTGACGGAAGTCATGCTTGACTTGAATGTTGCATACACTTCTTTGGTTGAAATTGATTGTTGACATTGGTTGTGTAACTAATTGTTTTGTCCTCTGAGTTTCCAGTTAACATGTTTGTTGCCTTTTTTCCTTTAATCTGTAGTAGTAAAATTACATATTCTCTATGAGTTCTTTACATACTCATCGGGCCATCTTTTGTCTCTAAACATCTGTTCATGTAATTTGAAAATGCTTGTATCAATCTCATTATAATCTACAAGTACCAGTAGATTTGAATATTCGATGATTCTTTGTTATCTTGGAAAAGATAACTATTATCAGTCGCTCATTGAGAAATAATATAGGTCACTACCAGAAAAACATAAGAGATTTAGTTGTGGACAGGCAGTTAAAGACTGGCTCTACCATAGATGATGTTTCTGTCCAATATGTTTATTTCGGTAATGTTATCTGTATATGTTTGTGCTGTAGTACAAAGTTAACTCTTTTCTTGATGACATACAGGCAAGTATGTCAATGGAATGACCATGATTGTGGATGGTGGGAACTGGCTGAGTAAACCTCGATTTATTGCAAAGGACGACGTGAAACAACTATCTCGAGTTGTTGAAAGGAGATCAAGAATAACACCGGAGGGTGTTGTGAGAAGCAAAATCTAGCTACCCACAAATCGCTGCATCCATATTATTTATGATTCATCTCATTGATGGTTCACAGTAATATACTAATTTTCAAAAGAAATGCACTCATTTGCGGACTAGTTATCCCAGGAGATGAGATGCACAATAAATCTATAGGGTCGAGATGCCTTTTTTAACTTGTTGTAAATGATAGTATATATAAATATTATGTCTATACTTAGCTATGAGTACTATCATTAAATATATTAAAATACAATTGTCATTCCTCCACATAAGTTAGGAGACCAAATATTGTTACAGTGAATAAGAAAAGTTGGACAAGGTTGAATATGGTATAGGCATGCATATGGTTTGATTTGGTTTTAACAAAAATATGAATCAAATTGTACTTATCGATTTTGAATATATTGAAATCAAATCGAATGTGCTTGGAATTAAATCGAATTGTCCAAAAGTTGGATGATTTGGTTCTTAGATTTCAATTTAAATATCTATTCAAATATAATTCAATAATATTATTAAAAAATAATTAGCGAGAGTTATAATTAAGATTATCATTTACAATCATGAAGGTCAAACATTATGCATGTTGTCTTTGACTTTATAAATTTATAATTCAACTAAGATTATATTAGTTTATAATTAGTCCATCATAGTTAAGAATGACATTATAATCCAAATTGTTATAAACTTTTAATATAATCTATCAAGAATGCCATTCATTTACATAAATGATTGTAAATCAATTGATATAAATGGATAATGCAAAATTATTCAATTATTGCATGAAATGAAATGACAATTATTGTATGAAATGAAATGAATGTTTAAGTCAACGAATTGGTTGGTTAACAATCTAATCTCTATTCAATCGTTTTAAAATATACATTTTAATTTCTAAATGCATCATATGAAGATGAATAAAATAAAATCAATTAAAAATAATGAATATCATGTGATAGCATACTATCAAAAGTAAAATAAAATGGTTCTTACCATGTTAGATTGTGTCTACAACCTTTCGTCAACGACCTTGCATCTTGCATTACTGACAAAAATCGAGAGAGAAACTAGTAACGATCAATCAATGGAGCATCGACGACACGTTGGAGTGGAGTACGATGGCATGCTAGAGGAGTAGAGCATAGACAACACTGGATGAGTGCAACATCTTCTTAATTTTCTGCCACTTGATTTGGGAAATGAGTTGAGAAGTTAGGGACTCAAGGTTTTGAGAATGAAATGAAAACAGTTTTTATATGATTTTGAATAAAAATGAATGGTAGATATGTAAATCCATTTATGGTAAATGAAGAGTGGAGATGTGAAATATTTATATATATATAATATATTAATATATAGATTGATTTTTGATTCGATTCGGTCAACCATACTCAGAACCAATAATCAAATCGAAGCATTAAACAAATCTAAACTAAATTGAACCATCAAAAATGGTTTGGTTCAATTTAGTTAATCTATTCTAACCGAATTGTCTGCACTCCTAATATAATGCTGCATAAGACGACCGAGGCAAAAAATAATTTAAGCATTCATTGAAGTTTGTCAAAAAAACTTGGACACTAAAGATCTATTGGGTTAATATTCCTGTACTGCTATGTTTAAAGATCTTGAAGCCACAAAAGTTGGGACAATGGCAATCTGCCGACTTACTCCCATAGCTACATTTTCACAAATTGGTGCATTAGGTGATGGATCATCCATCATAGGGTGAGCATTGTCTCAGTCGAACTTCATCTGCCTCAGAGTATGTAAAATAGAAGCTTTGTCTGGTCCTTGTTTGGTGTAAACGTTTTCTGTTCAATAAGAGATTAGTGACAGATGTGGTGAAATATTAAGGAAATATCTGTACCCTGATTTCTGAATATAACTTCATTCCTATTCAATCATAAGTATCGATTGTAGCATGAACAAAAGTGTTCCAACCACACTGGTAGATGTTGAACTTGAAGGTTGCGTGAATAGAAAAAATTTCAAGAATATTGATACCATACAAATGATTGTTTGCATCAAATAATAAGAATTCCCAAATAGCTTTAAAAGTAGAACAATGTAAGAAAATATGTAAAGTCCTCGTTAGCACCACAAATTTCACAATAAGCTAGACCAAACCAATCCCTCTTAATTAAATTAAATCTAGATAAAATTTTATCATAAAGCAGCAACCATGTAAAAATTTTAACTTTAAAGGGAGAAGCACATTTCTAGATGAATTTTTTATGTATAGACCTTAGTCCTCCATCATTTAGAATGTCATAACAACTCTAGATTATGAATTTTTCACTAGCTGTAAGGATCCAAAAAATAAAATCATCTTCAATTGTTAAGAAAGTAGAGTTCAAAAGACCATATAACTGCTAAAAATGGAGACTAGGGTTATGTGTAGAAATAAGCATACTATTGTTGAAAGCTTCCTGTCCATTATTTAGAAATTTCAAAAGCATTTTTGCAAGAGAAACTTTTTTATTCTTAGCCAAAGAATATAAGTCAAGGAAAATAAATTTCATAGAAGTATTTGCAATCCATTTATTTTCCTAAAAAAGAATTTTCTTGCCATTATTAGCTGAAAATATAGGGAGAGTGTTAACTACAATGTAATAAAACTTTAATTTCCACCAAAGAGGTGAGGAAGTACTAAAGGAGACATTCAATAAAACCCCTAAGTTTTTTGATAGAAATATCTACTTTTGATAAGAGTAGGCCATTTAAGTCCATTGTTATTAACTAAAAGCTGTCATAACAGTTTACACCTAAGTATAGCATTAAAATTTTTAATGTTAATAATCCACAAACCATCTTGTTACTTTTTCCTACAGATACATTGCCATTTAACAAGGGAGATACCTTTATTTCTAGAAGAATTTGAAGTGTAAAAGATTGTCCTTCGAATTCTATCAATTTCCTTCTCCACCCTGACAAGTAAATGAAGGATAAATATATAATAGGTCGGAATTGCTGATAACACTGAGTTAAGGAGCGTAAGTCTTCCCTTAAGGGATAAGTACCTAAACTTCCAAGATTCTAGTTTGCTAGTGATTTTATCTATGATTGAAGCCTAGTCATTAAATGAGGCTTTTTTTAAATGCAAGGGAAGACCTAGATAGGAGATTGGAAAGGTAGTCCTCGTACAACCCAACTTAGTACTGTATTTATCAACTAAGAACTTAGAAATTCCAATTCTAGTTAAGGAAGATTTATTAAAATTGATTTTCAGTGCAGAGCAAGTTTGAAAGAAGCAAAGAATTCTTTTAAGGTTGATGATATTACTATCAAATGGGGTTTAAAAGAGCGAGATGTCATCAACATATTGTATATCTAATATATCAGGACCGTTATGAGGGAACTTTATTCCTTCAATTAAATTATTGTCTTTTCCCAAGTAAAGCACTCTATTTAAAACATGAGTTACAATTATAAATAATAAAGGAGATAGAGGATTACCTTGTCTAAGTCCATTTGAGGCTCCAAAGAAACCTTTAGGTGATCCATTGACTAGAATAGAAATTTTGTTGAAAAGATGAACATTTTCGTCTAGGTCATCAATTGTTCTCCAAAATCAAATCCCTTGAGAGCATTCATCAAAAAAACCTAATTTACATTATCAAGTGTCTTTACAAAGTCTAATTTAAGCATAATTCCTAATCTCTTGGAAAAGTGAAGGAGATGAAGTATGCTAGAAAACAATCACTAATATTGTAGCCTGAAAGAAAAGCACTTTGCAAATCATCTAATAGAGTGTTAAGAATAGGGCTGAACTTAGAGGCAAGACATTTGAAAATAATTTTATAACTACTATTTAATAAACTAATAGGCTTATAATGTTGAATTTTTTCAGCCTTGCTTTTTTTAAGGAATGAGAGCTCTAAAGGTATGATTAATACATTGCAAGGCATCAATGTTATTTGATTGATGGAAAAAGTGAAAAAAGAATCATCATATTTCAAAAATGATGGATAAAAACACAAGAGAAAACCATCAGGTGCTGGGGATTTATCTCCTGAAAGGGAGAAAGCAATGTATTTAATTTCTTCTTCAAAAAATAGAGTTTCAATGGCTTGAGGTACAGAAATTTTATTTGGCAAAAGGAGATTCTAATTCAAGGACATCCTAGGAGCCTAGGACTTACTAAAAAGATAATTCTTTGATAGCATTGCGTATTAAGGATGGAGAATCACACCAACTGCCTTCAATGAATAATGAGGTTATGGAATCTTACCTTTTCTACTATTGACAACTTTATGAATGAAAGAAGTATTTAGGTCATCTTGTTTTAAACCATTGAATGTGGGAACGTTGCTGCTAGTAAATTTCCTACCCAAGGAGGATATGAAAGTGTTCCCTTCTTAAAGCTTGTTTTTGATGTTATTCTTCCATGGTTAATAGGTAGGATTCAACTTGGCTATCTAGTCTATTAATTATGTCCTCTATTTCTATTAATCAAGTGCAATAATCATTGCTGTGAATGAGTAGTCAATTTTTGATTGTCCATTTTACTGCTTTAAGTTTGTAGGAAATTTTGGCAATAGGATTTACATTATATGAAAAATTTCCCCAACAATCCTAGATTAAATTGTCAAAGCATTCAGATAGAATCCAAGATTTATAAAATTTGAATAGGAAAAGTCCCCAACTAAGTGGTTTAGTATCGAGACAAATGAGAATATAATCAGAAATTGTCCTTGCCTTTCCAAAACAATTAGGGTTAGGAAAGTGGGACTCCTAATTGAAAGAGACTAGAAAATGATCAAGTTTGACTAATATTTCCTCCTTGTAAAAGTTTGACCAAGTGTAAAAACAGTTGGTGGGTGAGAAGTCTATAAGACTGGAAGTGGCAATGAAGTTGTTGAACTGTGCCGTAAGTGGAGTGACAGTGGACTTATTTAATCGTTCATGGAAGAATCTGATGATATTGAAATCTTTACCAATAACCTAATTGTCAACTACTAGGAATTGTACAGATCTGAGCTGCTCTAGAAACATAGTTTTAAAGGGTGGAGAGCATGGCTCATAAATCGCAGTAAGCCACCACTCAAAGGAATCAATGTGGTTCCTAAATTCTATAAACAATGAGTAATTTCCATAATTTACCTCTAATTTAGAAGCTACTAAGGCATCCCAGTCAATTGAAATACTACTAACAACACCTTGTGAAGGTAGAAATTCCCAACAAGTTAATCTACCACCCCTAATGGATCTGAGAAGGGGTTGAGAGAAGGAGTCATTCATGATTTCACAAACAATAAGGAAATTACTTTTGTAGCGACGTATAAGATTTCTAAACTCTTTATGCTTATTACTGCTACCAAGTCCTTTGATATTCTATGCTAGAATAATCATGAATAAAGATAATTAAAAGCTCATAACATTCAAATGCTCAACACATGCATTAATTACTATAGTCTAAGTCAACAATTGTCAGATTTTGTTGGACACAAACATAATCAAAAAATGACTTAACCTCATCACTATTACCAAAGATAAAACCAATTTTAGAATAAAAAGACGAAAATTCAGAGTATGAGTCCAACAATAAGATAGCATTACCAAAATCTTCCTTATCAGTAGAGGAACTAGAAGATTTAAAAGAAGATTTAAAAGAAGATTTCAAGAAGAATGGGGAGTCAAAAACAAAGCTAGATGCAGTAAACCTCATCTCACACAAATAAGACTGCAAAAGAAACTGAGAATTGTTACCTATAAATGTCTGGAGAATGGTATACTTAGTGGAAGCAAAAGCCTTAGCATCAGATTCATCCCCATATTCCTCACTATCTATGTCGTCAAAAACAACAAGAATTACTTTGAGCTGAGTTTTCTTAAATTTACAGAGTTTTGTCTCAATAAGCCTAGAGCTCTTGGAGGAGAATTTAGGTTGATGACTGCAATGCATGACTTGCTTCCCCATCGAAGATGAGCTGGTACTTGTAACATCACATTGCTCAAAAGGGGGTTTAAGTTGTATTAGCAGGGTTAGGATGTACGGGGCAAGGGTAGGATTGGGGGGGAGGGGGGAGGGGTGTGGATTTAGGGTTACCACAGAATCAAAGAGAGTATCACCCTTATCAAACTGCTTGGTCGAGGAAAGATGCGGTGCAACATAGGTTTGTCTATTATCTAGGGTATTGACTGTGGGATTCTTTGACCAAGGACAAGGTAGTAAGCCAAGATCAATACATTGAGGATGAGGGGGCCTTCACATAGGGTAAGCATGCCCACCACACGTAAACCCATATGCTAACCTAGTCCATACATTGTTACAAGAGTTGACACCACAACCACCTTGATCACCTCTTTTATCATGATTTCCTTTGAAAATTTTTCTATAGGATTTGCACGGAGCCTTGGAAGTAAAGGAACCCATTGAGAAAGGAGCAATATGTGCTCCCCAACTAGGAGTAGAGGAAAAGCAAGTATCCCAGACTCTAGAGAACCGAATGGGGTAGACATCTCTAGCGTGAGAAAAGTAATGAAAGTCAAGAAGATCCTTCCCCAAATGCAGTCGGACTTTGAGTCAAGCATAATTGTCAATATTAAAATCAACTTCTAATAACACAACAAAGTCTGCAATCATCCTGTAGAAGAGATTAACACTCAATAGGTGTTGAGGGATGCCTTCCAAACGAATTCAGAAACCCTCCTTGCTAAGAGTGTAAATAAAGTTTGTGTATATGGACCAGGGAGTGAAAGAAGCTAGAATATTTGGGAGGACATTGCCAAAGGAGTTCAAGGCTTCGTCTCTAATAGATTGGGTAGGAAACTTAACCAAAAACTTGTCATTGGAGATCTTAAAGATTTCCCATTCGAGAGTATAACACCATTGTCAGACTCTTCCTTGACCATGAGGGAGTTGTAGATGGTTCAATGGCACAGGAGGAGAGAAATTCCAATTGATCATAGGTTTCAGTTGATAGAGGGATAATAATTGGATACTCGAGAGTTAGGCCAACCATTATTGTAGATGAATTAGTCTTGGCTTTGATCATCGATGATTTCTGACACAATGGTGCTTTAGTAAAGAATCTGTACATAGTTGCAGAATGATAAGGAGATTTACATTTAAGACATAGACCACTATATCGACAACGATAGCTGTAATGCTCTAGGAGACCACAATTAAAGCACCTACCTTTCTTAACATAGAATAGATGAAGAGGATTACTCTCTATTTCTTCTCACTAGGTTTCTACCAAGCTTCAACTACGAATATGAAGAGGGCCAGAGGTAATAGGATGAGTGTCAGAAGAAGTAAAGCATCTATTGAGTTCCTTGTAAAACTAATGAGGAGAGGGAGACACTAACAGAAGGAAACAAAAATCAATAGAAGTGATAGAATCACCCTCGCCAAACACCAAATTAGTCGAAATTTATTGCGAGATCTTGAAAAGTGATGTTCGAACGATTGAGATGTATCTTCGCATTTAATGCATTAACGCATGCAGAGTGTTGTGCCAAATATTTAGGGTGGTAAGAAAATGAATAGTCAAGGCAGCAAGAAGAAGAAAACGTTTGTTTTATGTTAAAAGGCATCAAAGTATTAAATGTTACAACATTACGAGAGGATAATATATTAGATTGGGAAGAATTAAGATAATTTAAACGCCTGACTTCATCATTAGGGTAGGAATAATAAGGATTTTCATTAAGATCAACCAACATAATATTTTAGGTGGTAGGAAAAGAGGGATTTGAATCATCTAACATTCCTTGAGATTTGGAATGCATTAATGCACATATTTTTTTCAATAACAAAAAATCATCTCGATCATCAGAAGGAGATGCTGTCAGAAAATCTCGTTGGTGGTCGGAACCATCTAGGTCCTTAGATCCAAAGAAAGAAGGGAGATCAGAAGAATATGTCTCCAGCAAATAACCAGTTACCAAATCCATCATGGTCGGAGAAGCAAATCCTAGTTGTTCAGATGAAAAAACATTCATCGGATTAGAAGGGAAATGATCAACAGAAGGTACGGAAACATCAATAGCTAATGAAGCTACATTCGTCAAACAAGAACTAATTTTATCATCTTCTAGCAGGTCAATAGTTATATGGACAAAGGAAGAGTCTTTAATACTAAGTATCCATCTAGTGTCATCAGATCCTGTCCGAGACAAATCATGTAAGTCCAAAATCTGAAGTAAATCTTCTTCCAAATTGCTAGAAGATAAAAGAGAAGAAGGTGGAAGTGTAAGTGGGTGGCTCATCTTTTAGCAGTATTTCGTCATCGATGTTCAGAACCTCAGAGAAGATGGGAGAAGATGAGCAAAGGTTCAATCTATCAGATTGGTCTCCCGTAATGGAGGGCGAAACACATTTTCCTGAAGAGAATGACGAGGAAGATGATAGAGCAAAAAGCCTCGTTCACTCTTCTCCTTCGTAGAGATGCTCTTCATCAGAAGAAGAGTATGGAGAAGGAGATTTTACAATTTTCATAAATAAGGAGGGAGGAGAAGACCATTTATAATAAGACTTAAGGGCAGAAGAATGAGAGAATGGAAATACGATAATGAGGGAGTCAACTAAGAAGGACGAATGCATCGATTTGAAGGAAGGCTGAATTAACTTGAGCCTCAGGCAAAAGTCAGTCTTATGCTTCAACCATTGGATTCAAAAGGGTTCTTTCATCATTGCATGTTTCTTAGAGCTTGTTAACAAATGTATACTTCTCACCAACACCTACCAAGAGTCACCAATGACGAGGAGGGAGAGCAGAAGTCAAGAGAGGAAGGTGAGAGTTCCAAGCAAAGATTACCTAAACGTTCATGAGATTTTCAAGTTTGAATGTTACAATTAGTGCTAGACTAGTGATGAGGCTTTCAAGGTTGAGATGTCTTCTTGTTCAGGCTGGTTGATAGTAAATAAAGAACTAACGGTGGTTTCAAGGAAAATGGTAAACTATTTCCCTTTTGTACTTTAATCTCGAGGAGATTCCATGAAGTATTTCTCGTTTTTAGAAATTAGATTTTAACTTAGTTATGAAATTCTTATTTGACAAATGAAGGTTCCACAACAATAGTTAAATTCTAGTAATATTGATTTTACATATTTATCTCCTATTCAATGATAAATCTATAAATCATAAGGACATTTCTACGTCATTAATTTAAAAAATCAAAGTTACAAATATAAATACTTACTTTATTTATTCAACTTCTTCTAGAAACTCTCTCTGGCCAACTTATGAAAAATCATGTTTTTACACATTCTGGCCAACTTATGAAAAATCATGTTTTTACACATAATTTTAGGATCTAGAAGTTATAATTATTGTAAAAAGTGAGTTCCTAATACTCTATTTGAAATTACTTCTAGAATATTTGATGGTTTAACAGAAACTAACCATTTGTAAACAGTTCTAAACAGATCTCAGACCTTAATTATACTGCTAACATGCATGTAATGTGAAAGACTCCAGTAGATTAGACTTTCTAAACTAACCGTCGTGCCTAGTAGCCCTCATTAATTGCCGTCGCTCTTCTCATACACATGATTGGTGGTAAAGGATGACGACCACGATAGATACGTAAAAAAATTGATGGTTGGTCACATAAGACTTGAATTCCAATAAAGACTATAAAATTATTTGTTGAGGTAATTTATGATGACAAAGATAATGTTCCCATCAGAAAAGTATTCTAATCATCCTCCACTCCCCTGACCTCCTCCACCTCTACCCTTCTCTCTCCAGACTCCACTCTTTCGCCCTTTCTCTCTCTAGTTCTTCTCCTCCATGGATCGTCCACAGGAAGAGCTCCAAACCCTAAGCGCGATCGAAATCCTCCTCACTTCCATTGCCATCCCCCGCTCCTCCCCGCGCACCTTCGCCCTCCTAACCCTAAACTTAGTCTTCCCCCTCTCCTTCGCCGTCCTCGCCCACACCCTCTTCACCCACCCGATCCTCCACCGCCTCGAACATTCCTCGACCACCGCCGCCTCATCTTGGCTCCTCCTCTTCCTCTACCAGTTCGCCTACCTCCTCTTCCTCTTCACCTTCTCCCTCCTCTCGACCGCCGCTGTCGTCTTCACCGTCGCCTCTCTCCACGCCTCGAAGCCCGTCTCCTTCTCCTCCACCCTCTCCGCCATCCCCCCCGTCTTCTCCCGCCTCTTCCGCACCTTCCTCTGGGTCTCCGCCATCATGACCGCCTACTACGTCCTCTTCGCCGCCGCCCTCCTCCTCCTACTCACGGCCGCCTATCCCGCCTTCCGCTTCTTCGCTCCGGTGGTGGGCCTGGGGTTCCTGGCTGTCCACGTCTACATCGCAGCGGTCTGGCATCTGGCGAGCGTCGTCACCGTGCTCGAGCCGGTGTGCGGGCTGGCGGCGATGAGGAAGAGCAGGGATCTTCTAAAGGGGATGGGAAATAAGGCGGCTTTATTGGTGCTGGTGTATCTGGTGATCTGCGGGGTGGTGTCCGGGGTGTTCAGGGTGGTGGTTGTGAGAAGTGGGAGTGATGTCGGGGTCTGGACCAAGGTCGTGGTGGGCGGGGTGCTGGTGGCGGTGCTGGTGCTCGTGAATTTGGTGGCGCTTTTGGTGCAGAGTGTGTTCTACTATGTCTGCAAGAGCTACCACCATCAGGCCATTGACAAGAGTGCTCTGTATGAGCACCTTGGTGGGTACCTTGGAGAGTATGTGCCACTCAAGAGTGATGTTCAGATGGAGAGCATTTGAAGCTTCTTCTTCTTCTTCTTCTCTTGTGGAGGAAAGGTAAGTTTTTTTTTTTTCTTCTTTGATGTCTCGCTTTCATGATGATAGTGTACAAAAGATGAGGAGGGACAGGAGCTATTGTAAGTAATATGACTAGTGTAAACTTAATGACTTTGTCGTTTCTGTAGAGTATATTTGCGCTGAGAGTGTTCTTGATGTACTCAGAATGGCGAATAGTATCTGGAAATTGAAGAATTGGAAATAAATTCATAGACTCGTCAATTTGATGTATCTTTTTTTATTCATTTTTGTTGGAAGATTTCTTTTCTTATGCAAATGGACTGCTTCTTTTGGTTGTTGGGTGCATTGTTCCTTACTCTACTTTGGTAGTGAGTTGTTTTCAATCATTTTCATGGTTTCAATCTGGCTGATTAGGAACCGTAGAATGTGGTGGTTCTCTTGTTCTACATGTTATCCACCTTTGTTGATCTCTATAAAACAGTAGACTAGTTCCATGCTTAAATTGATAGATGGTAAGGCATCATTACAAATACCTCTCGATTTCATGTTTCAGCACCTGTGCCGCATTTTTTATCTATTCATCATCATGGTAAGACCTGGTGCAGTTGAGTTGACCCGGTTGCTTGCGCATAGACCATGATGCCCTACGTGGTTCTTTGTACCATCTTGTGTTTAGCTTTCAGGTGTCCAGCCATGTCTTTGGCTTTATTCTTGTCTATATATTCTGCATGAATGAAGTTCTCTTGGTAGGTTTAGTCTTTTTGCTTATTGATTGAATTCCAGACTTCCAGTCGTGTTTCTCACTTAATAGTTCTTCGTCTTGCAGTGTATTTTGTTGAATATTTAATTAATTGGGTTTAAGTTGGGTTTAATTAGGTCTATGATATTTGATTAAATAATACTCATATTAAGTTCATTACATTGTCTTTGTTAAAGATTAAATGTCTAATAATAAATTCAAAGGTATTAGTTCAATAGAGGGAATATTTTGAAAGGTAGTTTTGTACATGAGTATGGGTTTTTATTTTTATATTGGTGAATAGTAAAAACTTAATTGAGCTTATATCAAGGAGTTCTAGAACAATTGTTTACAAGAATTTGAACAATACATGGATAATCATGTACATGCATTGGGTTAGGTTCGGACTTTTGGGTTTAAGAGAATGGTTTATGGTCTTTGGGTATTTTTTATACAAAATTATATTGGTTAATCAAGGTCAATTGAGATCTTATCTTAATTAATTACGATCTGTCTGTTGTTAGTCGTCAACCGACATCTTTCAATGGGTGTTTCCAAACCATCTCTTTTTCTTCTTCTCTATTGATTCTAATGCTTGTGACAAACTTATAAGGAGAGTGGAACTCACATATATATCTACTGATTTCAGGAAAAAAAAATCTATGATTATGCTTCTCTCTCCATTAATTAGTGTAAATAATTGAGGTATGATTGATGTGACAAGAATATAGTACATTCTCTACCTCCTATGATCGTGCTGTGGAAATCTTGTGTATCATTTGTGGGTTGTTTTCTCTAACGTAAGTTTTAACTCTATTCCTTTGTTTTGTTAATTATTATATTCATTGGTTATTTAATTGACATGGTCTGGAGAAGTATTTTATTTTCAAGTTTATGAAATATCACATGGTTAAAGGTAAATCTATGATCAAATTAGTTCATGAGTCTTTGTGAAGAATTAAACACCCATTGAAAAATTTCCTCTCATGTGAAGAATTAACATGTCAATGATTGAGGAATCTGTTGTTTTGCCTTAAAATAAATTAAAAAAAACGTGCGTGCATCTAGTGTGGGGCTACTACTTCAATCGTGGGGGTACGAGTTCAAATCCCAACCAAGTCTGCTTAGTTTGGACAGTATGTTGAAAGAGAACCGATGTTTGGCATCTAGTGATAGGTATCCCTTGTTTCTTTGAAAACTAGACGAGGGGATAAGAGTATTCTACGTTTTTGTTTCCTTAAAAATTAAAGAACAATTTTTTAATGGTATTTTTAATTTTTATTTTTTACTTTAGTACCTTCATTTATAAAAACATTCACTTTCATACTCTTAACTCGTACTTAAGAGTACTTTGTTTCCTTTACAAAAAGAAAAAGATAAAAATATTCTTCATCATTAAAATATAATATGTTCATCTCTCCTTTCTCTTCTTCTTTTTCGTTCTTGTCTTCTCTTTCTTCTTTCTCATTGTAAAACCTTGAAGGAGAGCTTCCATCCACTACTATGTCTACCTTGTCATCCTCCTCATTTTCATGGTCTTAGCTACTTTCCTTCTTCTTTTTCCTTCTCCTTTTTCAAAACCCTAGAGGAAAACCACCACCTGTCACCATGCCTGCCTTGTCGTCGTCTTCTTCACTTTCACAACGGAATTTGAAGCAATCAAAGTCTTTTGAAGAAAAAATTCTTTGTCATTGTAGTTTGCTCTCTCCTATGGTAATAGTTTGGATTAGATACAACTCCGGTCAACGGTTTTATAAGTGCACAAGATTCAAAAGAGGTGGTTGTGGATTTTTTTGAGTGAATAGATCCTCCACTAATTGAACGTAAAGTGGAGGTAATTTGAATGTTTTGTCAGCAGGTGGTTAAGATTGAGGTATAGAGAAATGACCTAGTTTTTCCTCAAATCCATACGTCAACAACTGTTTCATTTTTTACTTTGTTTTTCACGAGATTAAAATGGTTTTTAGTTGGAGTAATATTTGATCTTATAATGTACCAATTATATCTACTTTTCAATTAAATGATTCTATTAAAAGGATGAGATATCATTGAGCTTCCAAATGCAATTGTTGCTTAGAAAATTGTTGTGAATCTTTTCAACATTTTTTTCTTGACAATTCATTGGCTCTTAGGATGAATTTTTTCTTGCTCTCAGAATTTAATCTTGTTCCTTATAATTTTTTAATTAATTAAGCCTCTGTTGAAAATGAATGGTGAAAATGTTGAATAGTGAAATTGAACGGTGACTCATGTTGAATGATGAAATTCTAAGGAATGCTATGTTGAATGGTGAAATTGAAAATGAATGTTATCTTGAATGGTTAATTGTGTTAAATACTGATGATGACTCTTAATAAATATCAGATATCATTCAGATTAGAAAGTCATTCATGACTCTTAATAAATATCAGATATCATTCAGATTAGAAAGTCATTCAGATATCAGTTAGTAACTGTGTTAAATACTCATGATGCCTCTTAAATTCAAAGTCATTCAAATATCATTCAGATATTAGATATCATTCAAATAGTCTCTTAACAAATATAAGATACAATACTCAGTTTTCAATCCAGATAGCCTCTTAACAGATATTAGATATAATACTCAATTTTCAATTCAGATAGCCTCTTAACAGATATCATCACAACATTTAAATACAATATTCAGTTTTTAATTCTATTGAGAGGCCACACAACATTTAGATTACAACATTCAGACAATATTTAGTCAAGTTCTGAAAAACAAATTTCATCTAGTATTTAGTTGAAAACTAAATGACAACAATATGGAAATTGGATGTCATAACTAGATTCTTAAGTTAAAATGTCTTAGACTATAGTTTATGTACATTGTGCTTTCCTTGGAGGTAGTTTTGCTCTTTCTCCAATACCTCTAGGAATTATGAAACTTGCATTCTATCTTGACAAACTAACTACTCTTTGTCCTACAAATACACTCTCCATGGATCATGATTAGGTAGTTAACACCTGTTTTTCTTTTTTTACTTTTAGTAAGTGGTCCACTAAATTCTTGTTAGTTTTCTGATTAGTTGCACTAGAACTTGTACTACTACTTTCAGAAGTAATTCTCTTCCATACCTAAGATATTCAAATAATAGTTAGTAAATCATGCACACAAAATTTCCTACACGTCATCACCATGTTCACAATTAAGAACCTTAAATAAAATTTGCCTTCTACATTGGTTGCAACAGCACACCATCAAGATGTCCACATGTCCTACTGTTGTATTTAGCTTGGTTGCATTTCCTACATATTATCACTATGTTCAGTTTCTTGACCTCGTTGGGAACCATAATGTTAGGTAGGATAATATGCTGACAATCCGTGAAAGGCTACTGTGACATGTTAGGAATAGGATAAATTAGGAGCTCATAAATCTTGTTATTGGTGTTAGTGTGATAGTAATGGTTGACATAGTCTTCAACGTTGTGCTTGATGTAGAAGATTGTAGAAACTACATATAACAAGTAAAATTATTAGCAAATAATTTATCCTAAACTAAATAAATGTCAGAAATTAACACAAATTTAATAATACTAGCTACATGTAGACAAAAAATTCTTGTAAGATCCCACTTGCGAATACACATGTTTTACTTTCCAAATTAACCTCAAAAGATCGTTGCTCACAATCAATCTCAAACTTAATGTAATGACCTCGAGTCGTTATCCCAAATCTAGCTATACTTTTTTTTCCTCTATTATGTACATTAATCAATTATATTAGCTCTAAAACTAAATTCAACATTTAACATCATAAATAAAAAAACTATCAACTAAATTAAACTGAACTAATCACTTACCTAGAACCCTTGATGTGTAGTCAAGTGATTTCATTTCTACACGTACTAGAAAGCTCCTGTTCCTATCCTTCACCTACAAAAAATACAAAATAAATACACATGAGTGACCACTGAAAAGTCACCAAGTACACATCCCTTCTAATGCATGCACACAGCTCTGGCATCTCTCCTAGATGCCACCACATCACAACAAGGCAATACACTATTGCCTAACAAATACAAATCTTTTAAAAATTATGCCTTTGAAACCATTCTTTACATTTTCTTTCTTTCCTTTTGAAACCATATGTATGTCTTTTTAAAACCTTTATACATACTTGAAATGGCCATACTTGCTAAATCAAGTCCATAACCGCACTAAAGTACCACACCAAACACAAGGTCTCTACGCAAATCTACATAAAAGTCATATTTCAAAAATCAGCACAATTCCATGTTTCCAAAAACTACAACGCTACTCACGGGTGAAAACTACACATGCCTCAACAAGCGACACAAGATCCATATCTCAAAATCACTACACCACTCACAGGCGAGAACCACAAAAGTCTTAACAAGAACTGACCACAAGCAACTGTTGAAGACAAAGACTCCGAACCCACTACACTGCCACGGAGTCGCAACCATCCATCCCGGCTCATAAAGCCTCCACAACGTATTGTGTTGCTCAACGCTAAGCAATTGACACTGGCCACAAGTAGTTACTGAAGCCTCTAGCTTCTCTCAACTGCTTTGCCGTGGTGTACTACCCTATGCAGGAGTCCAACCGCTTCAGCCATAGCCTCACTATATATATTCTCAAAACACATGCCCGAGGTGCATCCTCACCACTCCTCTGCAACACAAGCACTTGGGGACTCTAACCTTAGATCCGACCAACATTGGCACTAAGGGTAATCCAGCTCTCCCATACCCTGGATCCGCTATCATGATACATTGAGTCCCATCGATACCTTAGGTCTTCAACACCCAAAACAAGCGAAGTATCATACCTCCAAGTCCAATCGGTATCTTGACCTATGAACCTCAGTCTCAGCCTAGTGTACAACAATCCAAGAGTATCATACCTCCATGATCCGATGAATACTTATCTCAACCTCTTGGTCTCTATCGCGAGCAGAAAACACCAAAAAAAAATTTCCAAAACCTTTGCAAAGCATATGCAAATTTTTTTCCAAAACTCTTTTAGAAAAACCCCTTTTGAAAGTATTTTCAAATCATTTCTCAAAACACCATCAAGAACAACATTGGAAAATCACCACCAACTCAAACCATGTTTTTAAATCCTTTGGGAAAACTATTATTCAAATCATTCAACGGTTCCCTCAAAAACCATTTAAACCTTCTTGAACTCGCAAACCAAAGCCTTTTCAAAACAAAAACCACATCTAGACAAAAACTGAGGAAAGACATACCATCTGGGCATAAAACTAACCCATGAGAAGTACACAAGGACTAAAACAAAAGCCTTGTAGTTCCATGAAATCCATAAGGCTAACCATCATCTAATCTTAAGGTGATTTGTAATCTCTTTAATCCACTTAAACCATTTAGGGGGAAACTTAATATTTCTAAGTCATATAATTTTTTATTCTATTTACTACACAGAGGGATCTTGCTAATTTATTTTAAGCAATCCTTAAAATTATTCTAATAATTATCTTAATCTTCATAATCATCCTAAATTTTTATAGCATTGCTGAATTATTACATCATTTGAAACCTTTAAAAATCAAGAAAAACAACTCACTATAAAATGCCTTGTGTGCACAATTCGCGCGCACAATTTGTGCTAGATGCTGCACCTGTTGGTCGTGTTCGCTGGTCGTGCTTCTAGTTAAAAACCAGAACCCCGACACTGTAGAACCTACTTTCAATTGCTAGAAATGGGAACGACTGGCTATCCTTGCACACTCAACCAAACACCACAAATAATATACCAAAATGAAGATCTCGAGGCGATCTACATTTTAGGACAAGTATCATGGAAATCCATTGGGCGAATCTGTAGAAAACATAGAACAAAGCTTACATTTATTGTGCAAGGGCACCGTAACCCGCAAGCAACCACCACCAATATCACCTCATAAAATCTCCCAAAAATCCCTACAAACATCTACACTCAATAATACACACTATCATGCTTCTATGATTCAATTTGACAAAAAGAGATAAGGTTACAGAGTGTGTACCTGAGACAACGTCGACAAGCACCAACACCGCAAATCGCGAATCCTTTTCACACCTGAAGAAGTGTGAAACTGACCTTCTTTACGCTTTTTGTTTACAACAACTCACTAAGATCTCCCAACTTTTTTGCCAAAGATTTAGAAAATGAATGCTCTCTTAAAATGGCTAGGGAGTATTAAGAAGGTGAGATTGAGCTTAGACTTGAAGGACTTGAGCTTTTAGTTGCTATTAGAGCTTGTGTGTCTTTGAAGGGATGATTAGAGCTCTATTTATGGTAATTGATTGAGCTCAAGTTGTATCTAATGGATAAAAATATTTGCAACGAACTCTTGATTTAGTACTCCAAAATTCATCAGTCAACTGAAAATTTGCAACGATCGAAATGTTCGGTATGTCGAAATTCACTAAAGTTTTTACCATTCAAATTCTGTTAGCCGTTAACCCCCGTTATTTAATTATTTACCCATTTTAGTATTCCGATAGAATTTGATATGTCGAAAATAACCCTGAACCTATATTTCATTATTTTTCTAAGGATTCCCTACTAGGTTCATGGGTATCCTTATTTAGCTAGGATTTTGACTTAGGTTGGGAGATCATTACAAATCCTAAATAATATATCAAGAAATAGAAAAAATTACATCAAATTTTGTTACAAATATACTTTGAATAATCATTTGGTCTTCTTGATTTCTTCATGTCTTCATAACTCTTCCATCAATCTTCAGAATGGCCTTTGTAATTCTTCTTTGGAGTTTGCCTTGACTTTAGATGTATCTCTTCGTAATATTCTTCATACTTTGTCTTTGAAATACTTTTCTTGTATATGCTAAATATTTCTCAAACACATGCATTAATATATTCATGAAATTTACTTTTTTATCATCAAAATAAAATACAAAGTGACCTTTTTCTAACAATATCCTCCTCCTCGTCATCACTGTCTTTCTCCATGTCTATAAGATTGTAGTCTTCATTTTTAGAAGTATCATTGTGGTGGACTTCATCAGAAGGAGGTAGCCCTGCATCAGTCCAATCAGTAGGAGTTGGTGGTACATAATCTTCATAATCCAACATTCTAGTAAGCGAATTAACCACCTCTAGCCCTACTATGTATATGCCAATATGTTTGGACTCTTTACAAACTCCAAACATGTTTAATATTTTATTGTCTGTGTCAAGTAGAACAAGTCCATTATCCAAATTCTTATTTTCTAGGAAACTTATAATAAATAGTACTCCTCCTATCTAAATACATGTCTACAAGTAAGTCCATCATTTCCAAGTAGGACATCTTGTCCAGGTCAACATTAACACGATAGGCAATCTTTCCATTTCTATAATTTTTTGGTGTGTCATTGTCAAGAAAACCCCCTAAAATTGATATCAAATGTGTATAAAATTGTAGACATCGACTCGATACAATTGACAAATACACAAGAAATAGCCTAGAGGGAGTGAGAAATAAATACACGAGAGAAACTAATTACAAATACATAAGAGAAACAAATACCAAAGGGAGTGAGTGCGATAATGGTAAGAGAAATAGTCCTTACTGGTCCCATCACCACTCTTATCACCTTTTCTCTCATCATCGCTCTTGCACCGCTAATCATTGGTAATAATCACTATCACACCCGTTGCCGCTCAACATAAGAAAGAAGAAGAAAAGAAGGAAGAACCAAAAGAAAGAAGAACGGAAGTAAACCTAGAGAGAAAATAAATTAAGAAGGGCATAACTATTATTCCATTCGAAATTTTAATGGTGTTACCCCAACTATACTAAATTGAAAAATAATAGAAGTTTAGGATACCAAAGTGAATGATTTTATAAATGAGGGTACTAAAGTAAAAAAGTAGATATAATTAAGGATACCATTAAGTAATTTACTCAAAATTTAAATTTGTTGACCATGTAGTCTAGTTAATAGCAGTGTAAACAGATTGAATACGATACGGATATAGGTGTTATCATAACTGTATCCAATTTGAAAATATAGATATGGATATCATCAGGATATAAAAAATGTATATCTATATCATTAAAAAATGGATGTGGTACAAATATTTAATGTATGGACACAGATAAAAAAACAAAAATTGTGAAATATTAAGAATTTTTTATGTATAATGCTTCAAGTATATGTAAGTAAATATACTTTACATAACTAATCATATGAAAATATATAAATTATGACTATTATCATTAGAAATACATGTATTATAATCAAATCAAAGATTATATCTATGTAATATAGATATAATCGAATAACAAATATGAATCAGATATAATAGAAGATTTGAAAAATGATATCCATATCCACATTTGTAATCTATTTCCCTTAAAAAATGAATTTGAAAATATAGATATGGATATCATCAGGATATAAAAATTGTATATCTATATCATTAAAAAATGGATATGGTACAAATATTTAATGTATGGACACAGATAAAAAAAACAAATATTGTGGAATATTAAGAATATTTTATGTATAATGCTTCAAGTATATGTAAGTAAATGTACTTTACATAACTAATCATATGAAAATATATAAATTATGACTATTATCATTAAAAATATATGTATTATAATCAAATCAACGATATATCTATGTAATATAGATATAATCGAATAACAAATATGAATCAGATATAATAGAAGATTTGAAAAATGATATCCATATCCACATTTGCTTAAGACAAATGTAGATAATCTATTTCCTCCAAAAAATGAATACGAATGCAGATAAAGAATGAATATCCCGTATTCATTTGCACCCCTAGTAGTTAATCATGTTAGAAGAGATTTACTCAAAGAAAGAAGTTTTTATTGAAAATTCTTAAATTCCTTTCTTTCCAATAAGATTGTACATAATACAAGTATTTAAGTGTGTCAAGTAAAAAGAACGAGGTTAAATTTGTTTAAAAGAACAAGGTTAAATTTTCTTAATGGTATCCTCAATTATACCTCATTTTGACTTTAGTATCCTCAACTATAAAACCATTTACTCTGGTATTCTTAGCTTTTTTTTTTAAAAATAGTTGTAATAACGACGTTACAATATGACATAAATTGACCCTTACACCCTACTTATTTACTTTCTCTACTTTACTCTTCTTTCTATTCCTTCTCCTATTTCTCACCCCATGGCCAAACTCATCCATGGCGAAGAGTACCCATCACCGTCACAGCTGAATTCGAGTGTAGAAGTAGCACTGAAGTTGCGATTAACAAGATAATAAGAGAAAGTGGTGGTGGACATGGTGTGCAGTGAGATCAATGGCGATGGTGCCGACAACGGCAGTGGAGGTGTGCTCTTTCCATGTTGACAAAGGTTCACCTATCAAAAGCAACACAGCTATGCTACCAAGTCCAACAAGAGCCAGGTCGTCAACACTCTCGATGGGAAGTTGGTTTATCAATATGCTAAGAAGAGGGTGTGAGGACCCAAGTGCCCATTAACGGGAAGGAATTTTTCATCTGAGACCTGTTGAGTACAAGAAGTCTAGGTTATCTAGGAATCGCCGCCCAATAAATCGTGCTCATGGCAGTGTTTTGTCTGGAGGTGTTGTAAGAGAAAGGATTATCAAAGCTTTTCTAGACGAGGAGCAGAAGATTGTCAAAAAGGTATTGAAGATCCAAAAGGCTAAGGAAAAGCAATCTTCAAAGAGCTAGACTATGATGAGAGACAAAAAGACATTTTGTTAAGCCCTTAGTATAAATTTTTGTTTTGAAGGCTAAGAGATTGTTTTTGTTGTTCAGTGTCAAAGAATTTTGTCTTCTTTTTAAATGGTTTAGCTTTAGTGCTCATCTTATCCTCTATTCAAAGACAAATTCCCTCACCTATTTTGTTTTATGAATCATATGGTATTGTTGTTTGATAAAAAAGGAAGGAGGAGAGAGAGAAGAGTTATATTTCTGTATTGAGAATATTTTTGTCCAATTATTTTTTATGAAACAACATTTTCTAATGGAAGAACTATAATGACTAATAACAATAGTTGAGAGTATCAAAGTGAATACTTTTATAGTTGAGAGTACTGAAGTGAAAAAACAAGTATAGTTGAGGATACCATTAAAGAAATTACTCAAAAATATTGTTGATAGAAGTCAAATTAAGTTGTTAAGGGACAAAAAAATGTCAAGATCCTCTTGAAGGGCATCACAAAGAAGACAATCACTCTTTTTAGTGAGGTGAACTTTTGTAAGGATTTGTTGTAAACACATAATCAAGCAAAAAGTTTCACTTTAATTGGGAGTAGAGTTTTCTAGATTAATTGGAAAATGGTGTTTAACATGAATGCATAAAACACTAGTTTCGTATGCCTCCTCGTTTTGAGCAAACTTTCGCTCCAAAAATATATTACCATCTCGCTTACTAAGGTAAAATTTGTTAATATTGATAGGAAAAAAATTTATTTTTATAAACAACGTTCTTTTCTTGTGAGCAATAGACAGAGAGAAAGCCGATAGGATCGAACTCGAGGCGGGATGACAGCCACCTGTCCTAAGCAACTACGCTGAGGTAGTTGGTTAACGTTCTTAAAAAAGTAAGTCTCCATAGTTTTTTGAAATCAATAGTGTTTAAAACTTCTACGCATAACCAACAAGCTCACATAATTAAAATAATCTAGTGTAAAAAATAGTGTTTGATTTAACTTTTTAGGAATAACGTTTTTTTTAAACTGATCTTAATAACCATTACTAAACAGACTCTAAACAAAATGCTACTCATGTGGACTACTAACAGTTTAATAGACCCTATACTAACAGTTTAATTCATGGTTCCCTTCACCAGTCATCCACCTCACAAACAGGTAACAAATACACTCCTCCCCAACTCTCATTCTTACATTTTCTTGTTTAATTTTTCTTTCTATTCTTATAATCGATGATGCTATGAAAAGTGGGGGAGTTGGAAAGGAAGAAAAGAGAAAAAATTGTTGCATCAATGGTGCAGGGGAGCATCCATAAAAACACTGAGTTCTGTTACAGACTTTGCTCATGTTTCTAACTGTATTTTTCCCCTTCTCCTGTATACCCTGAAGCACAATACAAGTTCATCATATGATTTCCTAGGCAACACAGTATCAGGAATAGTGTACAGTAAAATAATAATTTTTATTCTTAAGTACATCATTCAGATTAAAAAGAAACGACATTCAATACATTCCATTCATTCATAATATTGATAACTGCCGCATATCTCTAGCTTATCACATATTGCTGTACACGGAACTGATGTCAATTAACTCTTACCAAAACTGAGTCTCACTGGTGGTTGTGCAAAGCATAAACTCTAGTGTTGCCTATCGCAAATCAGGTACAGATCTTAAGATATCGTCCAAATCTGGTGCCACGACAGCTCGCTTCCTGAGCTCCCCAAGGACACAGCACTGCTTCTCTTGCGTGTTGATTGCCATGACATCCTGAGCAAAAATACAGTCTGAGCCAGGTGATACCTGCAAGCACGTGTCATTCATATTGAAGTGAACAAAGATGACACCAAAACACGGCTACAACATTCAAATAGAAAATAAATGGCATATTAAAATCTGATCCTCACATTGAAGAGGGCCTCTCCAAGCTTCAACTTCACAGCACCACTTTTGTATACAAGTAGCTTTCCCATGTGTCCAGTTGGCAATTCTTCCAACTTGCAGCCTTTTTCACGAATTGGGCGTCTCTTGGCTTCAATCTCCTTCCCCTTGTCCACAGTTGGAGGCGGCTTTCCTAATGGTAGAGATGCAGGGAATTGGAAAAAAAGCATCTCTCCCATTCTCTCCTCCTGTCGTAGTGAAGCAGAAATAAAATTCAGAAACAGCTATAACTCTGAAGCTAAGAAAGGATGATTTTATAAACCCTAAGCTGGTACTTCAAGATACCATCAGCCCCAGCTTTTCAGCTGGATTAATAAGACTCTCATCATACGTGGAGCCTGACTTCCCAAACTCTGCTTCGTCAAGTAATTCTGGAAGCATAAAATTTTTTGTTCATCACTGTACTGTGTACGCAAACTAACCTAAGTAAAAATTTCAGTAAAAGTGAGATTTAAACTTTAAACTTAACCTGGATTTCCCATGCGTGGCAGCCTAAGAGGAAGTGTGACAGGATAGTAGGAGTAATAATTCTGGAACAAGAAAATAAGAAATATATCATTGCATGCAAGAAAGAGATTGCAAGTGAAAGAAGAAAATAAAAGGAATCCAATCACACACCCAAGGATCTTCATATTCCTTAATAGTCATGGCGGTAGCATCTGCAATAGAGATATTACTGTTATAGGATTTAAAATCACCAGTTTTATAAAGCAAACAGAAACAAACATATGAATGAGACATCAGTTGTAACCTCGATGCTTCTCAGCACTTCTAGGAACAAGTGACCTAGCAGCGGTTCTTGGATCTATCTTTCCAAATGCAACCTGCATCGGAGCAGCTGTGGAGGCACAAGGAAATAAAAAGGACAGTTCATATGTATAGGATTTAGGGGGGGATGTAAGGAAAGCACTATAAGTCTATACAAGCAACACAAAGCATAGAATTACTATTGAGAATGATATAGCCTCTTTTGCGAAAATATTAGCTTAGGCAAATAAATAAGAGGGAAAGCACTATATAGCTTCTGATCTATTAGAGACTGTCACAATGATAAACTTGAGAACACCTCTTCAACTGATTACTTGAAGCATCAACTCTTTTCAGCAAAAATGCAGAGCAAAAAGGGCATCTCTTTTTCTTCATGATTTCCTGTTCTAATTCCTGCATATTCTCATGAATGCTATTGTGTTATTTGTTCATGCAGTTGTATATTCCCCCCTAGTGGAAATAAAATGATGTATAAGGTCAAGTACTTGGCAAGCAAAACAAGCATCTGTTGGTCTGGGATACACTTGTAAAGATATGACTGAAAAAATATTACAGTTCAAAAAGTTATGATTTATGACCTAGGTTTAAAAGTGCGAAGGCATAATGATGTGGTTTTGAATTTTCCAATGAGGCATGAACCTTTGTTTGTGCCCCCTTTTGGAAATAAAATGGTATAACAATTGCTTGGTAAGCAAAACAAGCATCTGTTGGTCTAGGACGCACTCATAAAGATATGATTGGAAAAATTAAGATCATAGTTCATACAGTTGTCCTTTTTTACTAGGCTAAAAAGTGTGGAATGCATAACAATGTGGTTTTGATTTTGCCAATGAGGCATAAACCTCTTTTTTCTATAAAAGGAACACATATATCAAAATCAAATACATTGAAAAGTTAATACAACATAATATAAATCAACACAATAAAGGGCCATCAAACATCAACAAACCCTCGATTATAGGGTCACAAATTGAAGTACTTATGGAGCTAGATGGAATCGTTTCATGTTTAGCAGCAAAAGATAAAATAATTAGATACCTTATGAACCGTAAATGGGAAGATTATAATCAAAGGGAAATTAATTATATTTTCTTGTTTTTAGAAATGAAAATAAGAAATAACCCATTGTTTCATTGAATGAAATCCTTAATATTCACTAACATGAAAAAATAGTCAAAAGAGTTTCATTATTACTAATAAAAAATCCTTTAAATTTTATTTTACAATTAATAATAGCATGCAAATACTTCCACTTTTTGAAATAAAGTTTCTCATTATTTTATGAGCGCTAGTCCAATGCAAGATAATAGAACCAACATTTATGGCAAACTAAAAATGATGATAAAAAGGTTCCAAATGACGTACTTTACTGCAACAATATGATCCTAACATAACAAATTATCTAAACAATACATGGCAAAGTAAATAAATAGTCCCATCAGTTTTTTTTTTTTTCTAAAACAAACTGGAGAAACTACTGAATGCAACAAGCTTCCCAGAAATTCAGCCAAGTTATGATCTCAGGCATTCTAATTAAGCCCTAAAGAACAAAACTTTCCATGATCTCTCACCTTTCTTCTCAATTTTCGGCATTCTCCTTCCAGGCCCATGCTCAGCTTGCTGACATACAAAAAAAACAATGACTACAAGTGAAAGAAAGAGGAAAAAAAAACAACCGAACAATCACCGAGATTACAAAGAAAATCAGTACCTTAACTAGATTAAGTAGCTTACTGTCTGTGAGATTGTCAGCGGCAGCACCATCAGGCTCCCTTCAAAACATCAGAAGCAGCAATAAAAAAATTAAAATAAATAAATAAATTCACAAGCATGTTCACTGTGGTGGTGGTGGTTGTGCTTACTGCTTTGGGACGACGAGCTTGGGCTCCTTCTTGGGGGGTATCTTGGGGGCGAACTTCATCTGAGAGAAAGTACAAATTAAAGGACAAGAAGAAAAGAAGCATGATGGTAGGTAACTAAGAGGTGAACTATGAGGAGGGGGGAGGAGGACCACCTTCCTTGGAGGAGGTTTGGGGGAAGATGTGGACGAGTCCTCCATTTGCAAAGGAGTCGTTGGCAAGGCAGCAGTGGGGGGTTTGCAAGACTGGGGACTGGAAGATGCCAACAGGTGGCTAGTGGTGGAGGAAGTAGACGGCAGCAGCGACTTGGGCAACAAGAGAGAAAGAGAGGTGTTGTGTGCTTCTTAAGGCCTGTTTGTGCACAACATTTGACAAGAAATGGAATTTTAGAGTCAACATGAATTGTTAGGAATTGAAAAGGAAAACAAATTTCCCATTGACAAGGTTTATTATTATTTGTGCCCATTTGTGAAAGCAAAGTAAACAGAAATATGGGTGCGTGTGCCTATCGACATATTCCAAAGAAAAGTAAGCATTATTAACTTGAAAATCAATTAAATACACAATTATTAACTTAAAAATCAATCAAATATCTAACTTCAAATTATAAATTTGAGTCATACAAAAATTCAAATAAAATTACATGTTCTTAAAAATGAAACCTTCAACCCTTTTATTACCATCTTTAGGCATGACTAGTATAAATAAGAGAAGCATACAACTAAAATAAACATATATATATAATACAATAACCATGTGCAACAAATAGTGGATACACAAAAACAGTAAAAAGCATCAAATATAAAAAAGTTAACTATATATACCTTTCAACCAAAGCATATGAGTCTCTAAAAACCGCACGGGGGAATGAATATATACTGTACCATCTAGAAATAAATTCCTCTGATAGTTTTATGTTAACAATTTCTAAATTTATTTTTCTAACTTAAGTCTACGTTTGATACGTTGGAATGCAAATAGAGAGGAATAAAATGAACTTTGGAATGGAATATTTTTATTCCATTCTAGTGTTTGGTACATAAGGAATCGTATAGTGGAATTGATAGATAATTCCTTTCCACTGTTTGGTATATAAGAACAGGAATGGAATGGAATACAATATTTGAAAGATTAATATTTACATATTAATCTGAAAAATAATAAAATAACTTTTTTTCCCATAGAAGTAAAATAAATGCATGTTTACAGTTTATAATTGAAACAATAATTCCACAATAAATTCATATTTTCATGATAAAAATGATAAATTCAAGTAGAATAAAATTCAATAATTATCACCAAAATATAATAATTCTGGATACAACCTACAACGGCGTCCTTCGTGGCGCAGAGCACAAGCAAAGTGTTGCTGCAAAGCTCATCCACCCCGATTCTTGGATCTCTCCTCAACTCCGGACCACTCCTTCCTTCTTCCCTGACAGCCCCAGCTCCAACCACCACCAGCAGCAGTTAGAGTCCCTGGAAAGAACCGACTCCTCCGGCGATCTGCCGAAGCATGTCTCCTTCTCCTCCCTCAGCCACCACCCCACCTCCCTCCACTCCGCCTGCGGTGGTGGTGCGTCTGGTTTCTGTCGGGTCTGCTCCGACGGGAACCTCGAGTGCCTTCCGGCTACCGAGCAGCACGGGGAGGCCCGCCGGCAGAGCGTTCTGTCTCTGATGAGGCCCGGTCCGTGGCGTCCAGGTAAGCTCCTCGAGTCGATTCCGTCGTTTTCGGTGTTTCGACTGGAGGAGGAGCAGGAGGAGGAAGGGGAGTGTGGGCTGGAGAGGTCTGTGACGATTGGGGAGACAATCGGAGCGGAATTCTCGTTTCTGGAGGAA
>JAMKQA010007974.1:0-41691 GCA_024699735.1 Posidonia australis | reverse complement strand
TGTGTTTTAGGCTGGATCTGGTTAGAATGTGTATTTGGAAAGTGTGTTTTGGGAAGAAATCTCCAATATTGAAAATGGAATTGTTTTGGAAAAGAAAAATGAATTCCAAAAGGTTTTTGAAAGGAATGTTTTGTAAGAAAAAGTGGTTTTGGAATGAATTTCCAAATGTTTGAGAAAGATAAGAGATATGGATTTTGAAAAGGAATTTGGTTTTGGGATTGAGTTCCCAAGTGATTGTTTAATAAAAGAAAGGATGATTTTCAAAGGAGAAAACCAAGTTTTTGTAAAATGTTAAGAAACGAGTTTCTATTGGTTTTGCCGAGTTTTGTTTGTGGTTGTGTGTTTTGGGGCGCGTACTGGGTGACTTAGATGTCACTCACGCGTGCTATTTGGTTTCCAGGTGCAGACCGCGTGCAGCCAGGTTCCGGTGCATGAATTGGAGCTTCTAGCCGCACATCGTGATCCTGAAGGTGAGCCTTAGTTACAGTTCTTTTGTTCTGTAATTTTGTGTAATTATGCTTGGGATACTGTGATTTGGTAGCATGCCCGAGATCGAGGCGTTACAATATCTCAGGGTTCTGATTCGACATACCGAATCCTGTTTCGATATACCGAAATCCCCTGATTCGGCATACCGAAGGGGGGCTTCGGTATACCGAAATTCCCTGATTCGGTATACCGAAGAATTTCGGTATTCCGAATCCCTGACAGATTTATCAATCCCCTGTCAGATCGGTCGACCGAACTTCTTCGGTCGTCCGAATCCACGATGTAGGGTACCACCAGGGAGTATTTTGGTATGCCGAATTTAATTCGGCATACCATTTTTTGCTGTTGCAGAAAACTCTCAGGTCACCGTCACTCTTTTCTCCCCAAGGTGGGAGTAAGGATCGGACCCCTCAAACATTCCACAAAAATTACCAATAAAACATAGGGTCTAGACCTCCAAATCTACTTCAAAATCCCTCAATCCGATCATAAAACCACTAAGCATGCTGTTCTAACAAAAATCACAAAGGCATCAAGCCCAAACACAAACACTGTAGCATGCTCCACAACAATTAGCACAATCTCACAAATTAACCACGAATTAGCATCATATTACCACAAACACATTATTCAACACCTTCCCATTATTTCCATATTTTGCATGATTTTTTTTTGTTGCATTAACCATGATTCTGTCCTTTAACCTAAACATGCCTCAACTGATGGAGGAAAACAGAAAGGGAAATGGAAGGAAAACGCGTACCTGGCTTCGACGAGCCTCGCGTGCCCTTCAACTCCGACGGTGCACTGCACCAGCCTTCCCCCACACTCGCGCGATCTCCTCCGACGCGCGACTCCTCCTCAGCCTCCACACTCCCCCTCGCCCTCTCTCTCGTTTCTCTGCTCCTCCCCTATGCCGCGCACCTCCCTTAAAAGCCACTGCTAAGCCCGCCATCCCCCGGATTCCGCCAATCCGCTGCCAACCACCCTACCGTCGAAGGGACGAGACGAGTAGCCCTGCTAAGCCTCACGAGTAGGAGGACAGGTTCGAGGTCACGGGGGAGAACGGGCGGCTTATGTCACAAGGGGGGTTGGGCTCCTTTGACCAGGTCCAACCTCAAATGGGTCTCACCCCCAAACACGGGTCCCAATTGCACAACAGACCCACAAGCCAAAGAAGTCACACCAAGAAGGAGAAACCAAGGGCACAAAACACAGGGAGAGACCACCACCAACAAACACAACCTGGATTTACCATTAGTAAACCACACACAATAATCACCAGAAATTCCATGGTTAATATTAAATGGAAAAGCCAGGCACAGATGTTACAGAGAGAGAGAGAGAGGGTGAGTTGTTGTTCTGGTTGCATGAGTCGTTGACCACCGTGAGTCTTATGTTGCAGCCAACGTCCTCGCTGAATTACTACCGTTGCTGGGTGCTATTGGTGTCAAATGTCACCACTGTAAATAGTCGTTGCAAGAGGTGGAGTTACTGTGTTGTATGAGCATGTAAATCAAGCTTTGGTGAAAGGTACACACCCTACCTTGAAATCCCTTCATTTGTTTAATTCTGTGCATGGTTGTTGTAGTTGTGCCTTGAGATTTCATGTAAAAATTCGATATTTTTGGGATTTTATGTTGGGAATTCGACGTATGGCAACTACGGTCTATGTATAATAGGTTTTTCAATGGAAAAAAAACCCTATGTGTGGATTTGATGTTTGATGGTTTGCTAAGTTATTTATAGTATGCTTTATGTGGTTTTATGATGAATTATTCTGAGTTTTGTCGTAGTTTATGTTTCTATTATGATGCATGGGGATTTCATAGTGTTTAAGTATTGGTTTCGGTAAGATATTCCATGGTTTCTTAGTAGTAGGTTGCGGTTGGGTTTTGAGGTGTTTGGTAGTGTTTTGAGTTGATTTTTGAAATGATTTTCTAAAAACGATTTGAAAATAAATGCATAAAATATATAATGGTTTTGAAAAAGAATTTTTGTAATTTTGAGGGATCAAGAGGTTGAAGCATTTGACTGACGGACTAAGGATGAGTGACACTCTTGGATGGTTGAGAGTTAGTTACCTGAGATGAGGTCTGTGTAATTTTCTAGGAACCAAGAAGATCATAAGATTGTACTGACAAACCAGGGATGGTTGATACCTTTGGAGAGTCAACTGTAAGTCTGAGGTTGAGGTTCCGTGGTTTTAAAGGATCAAATTAATGACCTTGGGTGAGTGTCTACGGACCAAAATACCAAGGATAAGGTCGAAACCAAGAGGAGTGAATAATCTGACTGACAGACCAGGGATGAGTGATATCCCTAGAGGGTTGAGAGCTAGATAAGTCGACATAAGGTCTTAAAGAGTTATGCTGGTGGGATCGGGAGGTGAAAAAATCCTTTGGTTGGTTAAGTGCAATAATCTTAAGGACATCGAGAGGACGAACCTTATGTGTGTTGTATTGTGTGGACTTTTAAGGGTTCATAGAGTATGAACCCAAGGTAAGGAGTTCCTATACAAGGTGGCTTTGCTATAGTAGTGCAATGCACTTTAACGACTGTTTATAGCTAGTGTTAGTCGCTTGGACCTGAATAACTCGACAGATATTTGGACTATATTTGTGAGTGTTGATTATGTAGTGTATGTTTGAGTTTTTCTGAGTTCTAATGAAAGATTTCAGGCTCTCATTTAGAGGAGATCATGATTTTCAATATGTGGATTTTTGATAGTTTTAGACTTGATTTAACATAGAGTAACCACTTCAAGTATGTATAAAGAAATTTAAAAAATGCACCTGTTTTGACTTGGAAAAGAAAAAATAAATTTTGAAAAGCATATTTAAAATATTTTATATTGGTTTGCAATAGGATATTATAGGTATTTGTGGTTAGTAGTTTTCTAATCTTAATGCTGCCATAAGGGGTGGTTGCGTTAGCTAGGGAGCTGGACCTTAGTAGCTCCAGTTCTGGTTTGCTATTTAGATAAATGGTGAGTGTATGTTGGGTGACAATTAGATGTCACTCACGTGTATTTTATAATTTTTCTAATAGGTGTAGATATTAGATTATCTGTCAAACCTAATGTATATAATAGAAGTCATGTAATTGCACACCATAAGTTCCAAGTAGAGTTAGTGATTATCTTTAGTTAATTATTTAATTAATTCTCTTACATTTGTTTTTAAGTTATTTACCTATTGATAGTTCTAAGAGTTTTTAGATGTTGGACTGCTACAATTAGACTCGTGACAACCTATACCTGCCCTTATTTTTCCACGTACACATTTGACTTTTTGGGGTTTTTCATTGTGAATTGATCTCTATTTTCCCATGTATATACTAGTAGGTTGACGAGAGAATGGAATGAGACCAGAGAAAGGACCACTTATCATGACTCAAGACAAACAATCGTTGTAGATAGGAGAGTCACCGAGAAGGAGAGAGGAACATTAGTTGGATGTTGAGAGAAGAGCTGTCAAGAGAGGAGAGATGTTGGGTTTTGTTAAGGGCAAAATGGTATGTTAACATCATTAAGAACTTAGAATCCACTACGTCTCTTTGTTTCGCCAAAGAGGATTTTACCCTTGTCCTTCAAAATTTGACTTAACGGTTTCGAATTCCAATGAGTATAGAATTTTTTAATTTAAAAAAAAAATAACTTAACGGGCATATGGTTAGAAGCTAGCTACGGGAAAAGCTATGTGAAAGGGATATCTTGGTGAAGTTTTGCTAACTTTTTCTAAGCCACAAACAAGGCAAGGACCCAACTGTACAAAGATTTGTTTATGTTGGTTGACTCATTTGAGCTCCTTTGCTATCATTTTTTATGTGTTTGTCCTAATTTTATCAAGCCTCTCTGACTCTAATGGGGGAAAACACAATTATACTGTCTACAATTTCAAATATTACATGAATACCATCTAACTTAAAAAAAATATCAACAATACTATCAATTCCTATTTTCAAATACACAAATGCCATTACCCTCAGATGTTTAGTTAATAACTGATGTTAAAGAGTTAAAATATAACCTAAGGATATGAAATGACTAACCTATCCTTACAAAAAACAAAGGAGGAGAAGAAGAAGTTGCTGATACAGGACAATGAGAGGGCGAAGTTAGAGTTTAAAAAGGAAAAGAAACAGTTTAAGGTGTATATGATCATTGGTTAGGAGGGTAGAGAAGTAAAACATATTTAAAAACTAACACTGTTAGAGTAAATTCTGTTTATTTTAACTTAAAAACTAACATATTTAAGCTCAACGACATTTGTACATTTAAAAATAGGGTTTATTGTATTTATGATATTTTTCAATCTCAATGGTCTTCACATAATATTTGAGATGTAGATGTATTTTTCCCAACTCCAATCATATAATCTAAGTGAATTTTCCTCATATTAAAACTTAATCTGGTGGTTATCATTTGAACTTTGATGGCTTGTATTTTTTTTAAATACCGAGGGGTTCATAAGTCCACTTTGCAAATTCAATGAACAACTAACGTTTAATTTTCATAGTATAGTCTCAAATAGTGATTTATTCTACTTCCATCAAAAGTCAGTTCTTTTTTTTGTAAACGGTAATTTATTAGTATAAATGATAGGCTAAGCCACCACAAACAAGTATAAAGTAGTTTGGTGCGAGTAGAATATTACACTTTAACGGAATCCATAATTCCAACAACAAAAAAAATGAAGATTGTCCGAAAGGTAGTATTGAGAAACACAAAAATTAAACAGTATTACTTCGACTAACAGCATGTTAATCATTGCATGGGATTGTCCTTCAAGAGAGTAGGTGTTGAGACATTGCTTTCCCACCCCTGCTGGGCATTTTTTGGAGCCATTGGGTCTAGCTCCATGTCTCTATTCTGCTAGAATGTTGAGATCAATTGCAGAACTTCATTTTTTTCAAATCCTGTACCTAGACATTCTATCCAACAGTGAATCAAGGAAATGATATCATTAATAATCATATTGGCATTTCTATAAAGTCCCCTGAAAGTTTTGTTATTTCTTTCCTTCCAAATAGACCATAAAAAAATTTGGACGAAAGTATGAAAACCGTTTAATGAGGTTTCAAATTTTAGCGTAGGAGGTATATAGAACAAATCTTCTATTGAAAGTATAGCAGGATATATGGAACCAATAGTAAAAGCATTTCAAATTGAATAAGTAAAAGGACAATATAAGAAGAGATGGTTAACAGTTTCTCTATTCTTATTGTAAAAAATACATAAATCAGAGTCAATCCATCTCCTTTTGCATAGATTGTCTTTGGTCAAAATTTTATTACAAATAACCAACCACGAAAAGAGTTTTATTTTGAGCGACACCCAACAATTCCAGATTTCTCTCAGATATTTAAATCTGAAGTCACCATCAAAAGTCAGTTCTTAGCCAGTTTTCTAAAAGTTGGCGACCACTAATATTTTTGAAAAACAATTTTCTTGAATGTGAATTTAGAAGTCGTCCAATATTTTTGAAATAATCAATCATCTGTAGTATGTCTAGTTCAGTAAAAAAAAATGATCATCAAGAATTGAATAAAAAAAGTTAAACCCAATAGTCATCCAAAACACTTACACATAAAAATCTAGAGAATAAGAGCTATTATCTTCAACACAAAAATAAAAGAGTTTAACTTTGCTACAGAAAGCTGTCTTCGAAAAAATTTGTGTGTATTTTGTATGCTTGCTAATTAGAAATCTCTAAATAACAGACATACAAGCACTACATATCTCATTAATAAAAAAAAGTCATTTTTTCACACAAACGTTTCTACTGAGAAAACAAGCATTCATCTTAAATTAGTTTAATCAATTGAAGACTTCTTTTTTTTTGCCACAAGTAAGGAGGGAGACCCTCAAATATATAGAAGAAAATATTTACAGTAAAGAGGGACAAGAGAGTCCACAGATTGGGGCCCAAAACACCCCAAAGGCCAGGCCCAAAACCAAGATATTTGGTCCAACAGCCAAACAAAACAGGAAAATCTAGGCCCAAAACCAAGAAAGCCATTCAAAATCCCGTTACCAAAACAGGAAAATCCAAATGTCAGGTGAGTATAGCCAGAGTCCAGTAGTCCACGCAACCAAAGTCCAGTTGGACAATAAGCGAAAGCCCCGAAGCAAGCCCGCCCAAATATGAAGGGAACCAGAATTGCGAACAACTCTCTGGAGGAAAGCACCTACAGAAGAGACAAAAACGACAGCCAGCCATCTACGTGTGCATGGTGCTACAGAGCCATGAGGTATTCATAGGGGTGTATCCTTCTTCGAAACTTCTCTTGTTCCGTTCAGTCCACAGCCGTGCGAGCACCTCCGTGAGAGTTGCAGAGATCCGACGAAAATCAGCCAACGACGCGCACCGCCTGCGGAGATCCCTATAGCAGTCATTCATCGTGCCCATCATAGTGAGCACACCAGAACCAACCATCTCTAGCAGCATGACAGTGCAGACCTGAGATGAGTAATCACAGGACCAAAGCAGGTGATCCATCGTTTCAGAGGCGTTGGAGCATAAGATACATCTAGAGACAATTTGGATCCCTCTCTTCATTAGGGCATCGTGGGTTGAGAGGCTTGGGAGAGAGCACGCCAGGTGTAGAAAGCAAATCGCGGGATAGAGTTACTCTGCCAGACCAACTCCATCCATGGGAGCTCAATATCTTTGGCTCGTAAAGCCTCCCAGGCAGAATGAAGGGAGAAATCGTCATTGCAAGGAGCCCAGCGGATGACATCTTCGCCACCCCCAACCACAATAGTTTGGATAGCGGCCAGAGATCATGCATGTCAATAGTAGTCATCGGCAGAAGAGTCCAGGATCCCCCAGTGATGAAGCGACTAACAGGGCAGTAGATGTCGCAGGCCAGGTCTCTTCGGAGGTTCTCACCTCCCCTCTCCTAGACAGTTTCATTGTGTAATCGATTGAAGACTTACATAAGTCTATTCTCATTCTTACAAAACAAAAGTTTAACAATATATTTCAGTACACTCAATGGCGGAGCCAGAGTGTAATCAATAGGGGGTTTAGACATAAAAACTTAAGAGAGGACGATTCTCAATGCTTCCATTATCTTTCTTCTCTAGTATATATAAAGTATCAGGGCTATTTAAAAAATAAATGGAACAATTGCCAATGCATGTCCCTCCCTAGCTTCGTCTCTGATTATATTATTACAGGCACGTCACACATGTACCATTAATCACTTAATAAAAAAGGATAAGGCTTTTATTTTGAAATGTTAAATAAATCATGAGACTAGTCATCCGTAGTGATAGAGATTGTGATAACACACGCAACTCTTCTATTGCAGTTTATTAAAAGAATAATAAATAATAAAATAAAAAAAAAGACAAGTTTCATATAAACTCTTTAAGTTTGCCTAGCTTTGAACCAATCCCTTCACATTTTGAGTATCTACGTCCACAGCTTCACATTTAACACAAAAACCAAATAACCACATAATACGACATTTTTTTTAAATATAACATCGTCAGTTTTCTGCGTAAAACATTGTTACCATCTCTTACCGTTTACAGTAAACAAGAAAAAAAAACATTGTTAACATCATTTCCTTCCATCGTTGAGCGAAGGCTATATCAATAAGAGACTATATGAAAAGATGTGTCCAGGTAATAACGTGTTTTCATCTAGAAACTAACGATGTCATAAAGATGTCATCGTTGAAGACGGTATCTGACCAAAAAAAAAAGGTTACATGCAACTAGAGAAATAAGTCCAGTGGTGCATTAGTATCCTTCAATCCCAAGATCGAACTCCCATCCATTACCCATATATCATGCGAATTCTGAAATATCCTTCAATCACAGTCTAGTGGTGCGATTTTATCCATCCCTACTGCATGGTTGTCAACTTTGTCGAGGAAAACTTTTCAACGGCATTACAAATGTTAATCGACATATGAATACTTTTTGTATCATTTCTCAGTTAATGCAACGCATAACTTTGTGCTAACCCAATCACATGATCAACTTCTAGTCTTTCTAAAAGTGCGTACGGTTGTTTTCAAAAAAAAATAAAAATACGTACGGTTTGGTTAATATTGCTGCTGACAAATAGTATAATTACAAGTTTAATACCCAGGAACTCATTAGAGATTGATCAAACAATAAAACAGCAATCACAGTCCACGTGTCAACCCGCAAAACCATGTAAGTAGGTTGTGGTAATTTCATTTCTACAAACGAAATGTAGAATCAAAAGGTTGCAACGATTATCCATCGAATCAATATGAATTGTTGCATAACACAAAAACCTTGCCACAAAAATCCAGAAATTTTTTTTCTAAGGATTAAAATCCAGTAATTAACTTCATGGAGTTCGCATTATCAACTCCATGAAGATGATGGAATAACACCAGAAATTTACCAATTCACTCGATGCAACCACCAACAGTTAACCTACATTAAGCTCTGCTGTTGAGTAGAACAAGATATCAGTCCCTGTGTTGAAACCTAATAAAAACAACATATGAACAATGCATTAAAAACATTAGAGGCTAAAATAATTCAATAAGAAATTATGTGGACAACCATGAATCAATCATATTAGCAGTGCTGCTTTGAGTTACGTGGCATATCTGTACTTGTCTTGATTAGAATTTGAGAAAAGAAGAACAGAGGAACGCCTTGGAGTGCTTAACAATTGGAACTGAGATTAAAAAAGGATACTACTTGGACTCAGGAAACCTGAAATGTAAGACTAGGAAAGTTGACAATTTCAAGAAATTTCTGTTGAAACTTTTTCATTAGTGATAATGGTTTATTTTATCAACCAAGTTATATACTAAATATGTTAGTAAATTGAACCTTGTGATAAGGTTGTTTTAGAGATCAAAAAAAAGGACTAAAAATAAGTCTGGTTTCTTTCTTCTTCCGTTTTTGAATAACCAAGGAAAATCAATTAAATTAGATACTGAGATGATTCCTTGAAAATTCAGTAAAGAAACATCATATTGTGTTATTCAGAAAAAGCTTAAGACAAGTTTGCTTAAAGGGACAATTTGGCAAATCCTACAAAAGGGGTAGTTGCACTAGATAATTTGATCAGTGAATAATTAGATTTCTTGTTCAGAAACCAAAATAAAACAAAGGTCTGTATAAGGTTGGAGAGTATAATCACATTGGTAGTAATACTTAAGATTAAAACAATGAAGAAACATACAAAGTGATAATTTATTATTAATAGTATTTGTAGTAATTGTTTCGATTAAAACAGAGGGGAAACTTAAAAAAAAAAAAATTTAGTATTTGATGGCAACTAATTTTTATCTTAAGCAATGCAAAAGGCAAATTTTATTTTCAAAAACAACAAAACAGCCAAGATAATAAGACCAGGGAAAAAACAAAAGAGCCACACAGTGGTTAGAAAGGAAAACAACAAAAACAACCTCAAACATCAAGCACAAACACACACAAATTCCTCAATCCCTTTCAATGATCTTGCCCACCAAATGGCAAGGGAAAGGATGTCCCAACCCCACTTTCTCAATCAAAAAATCTATGTGCCTCCCACCAACAGCCCCCAAAATCTGCTAATCACTTCTCAGAACCTCATTCACTCCATCAGTAAGAAGACCCCTCCACCATTCAACAATTGTTGAGCATATAAACATGAGATACCACGTCTCTTACTCCACTAACAGAGAAAAAAGACAATGGCTAGCAAAGTGGAAACCCCTTCTTTTAAGGGCATCATCACTGAGAATGCCACCATGAAAAAGCTGACACATGAATTGCACTTTCATAGGAACACATCAATGCCAAATCTGGTTGGCACAAGCCAGTCTCACCTCACCACCAGCAATGACTTTGAAAAGTGACATTACTGAGAATAGACCCTCTTTTTCCCTCATAATCATAAGCAGGAACCTGACTCAAAGGAGACCAACTTTGACACATGGGACTCCAACAGTGCCAAGAGAGATATAAATTCAATAAAATTTTGAAGCATTGAGATCCCATTTGAATATGACATGACAAACAATTCCCATATCATTGCACACATAACACTCTGAAATCCACACAGTTTGGATGGCAATTAGAAACAAAGCAAGAAACAAAACTTTTAAATGGTGTGTATTCAATCCAACAGTTCTCCCAAAAAAAAATCATTTTCCAGTCCCATCACCAAATCAAACCACCTTGAAAAGTCACATAGAGAGCAAATTCAAATATTCCATGGGATGAGTGGTATCCAAACTTACAAGGTAACTGACAATGGTAATCAAAGAACACAAAATAATATAGATAAAGGCATTACAAAATGTTCAAAATGTATAATCCAAGATCAACAATCCATACAGCTACAGTTAGAAAAAAAACCTCAAAGTAGAAGATTATTAAAGACATGTTTGGAAATATCACGAAAAAATTGATCAAACTGTAGCGAAATATATGTTCTTCAATGTTATCCCTACAAAACAATAAATGAATCTTATTTGCAACATATACTTAATATTGAGGCAAAAGAAGGTATTATAGTAAAAACACCAACCGAATATGAGATCATAAACAAATATCTTAAAGTAGAGAAGGATGAAATAAAAATCTACATTAATAACTTAAAACAACAATAACTAACTTATAAGGTGACTATCATTTATACTGATTGCAACAAATGTTACAAAAAAAGAGATCATCAACCTTATGATTTATTATAATGGTCGTACCATTTTCTTGAAGCCCATTAATGCTTCAAATGTTATCAAAGACTTCAAATACATATACACCTAAATAGTAGAAGTCGTTAAACAAGTGAAATGAGAGCAACAAACATGATGCAGATTGTTACTGACAATGGAAGTAATTTTTAAAAAGTCAGTTCCAAGATTATGAAAAAGTATAAAAACTATTAAACGCCATATATAGCTCACTGTATTAATCTAATGTTTAAGGACTTCGAGAATACGAAGTTGAAGAAAACGGTAAAAGATGTAGATGTTGTAATCATTTTCATTTACAATTACTCATATTTACTGCATTTATGAGGTCACTCGAATGTTACAGTAGTGATTTGATTCGTGCATGAGTCACTTGATCTACAATAAATTATATTGCTCTCAAAAGTATGATTAATCTAAAAAATGAACTAAAACATATGTTTAATTCGCATCAATGGTATAAATGAGTGAAAGTACAATTGATAGGAAAGTAAATTCAATTATAAACAATGTACATTTTTTAAAGAATTGTCGAAAGATAGTAAATAATTATGAAACTAATTTCAAAGATCCATTGATTGGTGGATGATATGCGGTTGATGAAAAATATTGTGATTGAGGCATATCTTAGAATTATAAACAAAAGATGATCTAACATGCTTCTTCATCTTTTACATGAAGTTGATAAGCATTTTAACATATGTACATTCATGTTTTTGATCATTATGTTTAACTTTTTACATAATTTTTGGTTGAATAAGTTTTTTTGTCAATGTAGCATATTATTGGAAACCATAGTTCCAACATAATCATTAACTTAATAGTCATATTGATTTGTATTGATTTATTAGCATATGTTAAAAATGTGATGAATAAATTAAAGTTTAATGTTAATATTCAATTACAAGCTCTCAAAATAAAGTACTTTAAGAACGAACTTCAGTCATTTGCAGAGCCACACACGATACATTCTCGTGACACAATGACCTCAAGTAATGTTTTTAATTTCATTTCTTTTATTTAATAATATCATATTTCAGTGAATGTTGAATGAAACAGATGCTCTAAATTTGAGAAATATTCTGTAAAGGCCTTATCTCAAACAACAGTGGTATTTAATTGTGAACAAAATTCAAATACATTTAACCTTATTCATGTAAAGAGAAGAAATAGATTAGGAACTGCAAAGTTGAATAACTTAGTATTTGCATACTACAACATGCAGTTGAGAATAAATATATCAAGAAAAAGAAGATAAAGACTATTTGGATACAATAAATCTTACATATATTTATAATGAAAACGAAGAAGATAATCTTATACTTCAATGATTGCAAAAAAGTAAAGAATCAATTCTAGACGAAGAAGGTAAACTATGTTCTAGAATTGTTGGTGAAATAGACATCTATGTAGAGAAATATATAAGTTCAAGATGTTCTTGTGAAAATACTCTAAACTTAGAGGGAACAGTGACATAAATAATGATGACACACAACCACTAGATGACAATGATGATAGCATTAGAGATGTAATCCTCACTTATAATAGAAAAGCCACAATAACAGAAAGAGACTCAAAAATTATTTAACCCATTCACTAGAGAGTATACCTTCACACACACTACACAAGGCGAAGATCATAAAATATGTCGATTTCATGTTAGACTTTGAAAAATTGAAAACCAAACATGTGTCGGCAAAATTTCAGTATGTCAGTATCGAGTTGGTGGAAACACTATAAAAAATTCACATTTGTTCAAAAAACTTGCATGTCAATATCTTGTCAAAGTTATGTTGATAAATTAAAAATAAAACACGTGTTGACGAAATTTCGACAACACATGTCGATGAAATTTCGACAACACAAGTCGACATTTGGTCCCATGTCCATTGTATTTTAATGTAATACATATTGAAAAAGATAATGTAAGTAGTCTAAAATGTAGATTATTACTTACTTTAGCTAATTCTAGAGTTACAAATCAAAATACAAAGTTTTTTTTATCATTTCATGGATTTTCGTAAGTTTACTATACTTCCTCCAACATTTTTACTTATGTCTATATCTAATACATTTCCTATTTTTGTCAGACCGAAGTTTAATATGGAACCAACGTTTGATTCTATGATCATATAACAAATAGTTCAAAAACAACTTTTCTGATGGTCTTTCAACCCATACTATAATTACCTTAGCGGTTGATGGGAGTGTGCATCCTCTCAACAATTTTGTTAACAGCATCTCTTGACATCACAAGTGTGTCATGTCGTAAGATGTCATAAACATTCAACCCCTGAAAACAAAGCAAGTTGGTCACACTTATCCAAAATCATTCATCCAAAGCTTACCCTTATAGAAAATAAGAACTATTATATCAACCAAAAAAGGTTAGAACTCACAATTATTGGCAGCACGTTCACATAATGCACATTTTTTGTAGCCAACTTCAGCTTGTCATGAATAGGGCCACCATCCACCAGCAATACCTTCTTCGTGTTCTCCATTTGAGAGATGCAGCTCACAATATGCTTTGTCTTGTGGGTTGGAACCTCCAAATCGTCAAAAACAAGAAGCTGTATGGCAACACCAGAACAATAATTAAGCCCAAAAGGCAACATGACCACATTGAAGGATGAATTGATGACCCTTCCACCATAAGGTCAGAACATATGGTAACACAAGAAACATTACACAGTTTTGCTCCTCCAAGCACAAGAAAACCAATTTTTTCAAGAACACAGAAATCATTCCAAGCACCAATGTTCCCTTCCATCATTAGGCTCTGTTTTGTTTGTAGGAATTGCAATTCCAAGTAGTATTGAAATTCCTATAATTAGGATTCTAAACATAGGAATTGAAAGTTTGGTATTTGGTTATGGGATTAGAAACTTTAGTGTTTGGTTGGTAGAAATTTGAATTCTTGGAATTTGATTTGATCTCCAAAGTATTTGGACTGAACTTACCTCCCTAACACAATTTTTTTTAGAGGAAAACCAACTCTTCCCAGTCCCTCAACTTACTTCGGTCAAACTATTGAAATTTGACCAGTAAATAAGAACCAAACACTTGATTTAGGAGAAATTCCTCTTAACTCCCTTTAATTCCTCACAATTCCTTTAAACCAAACAGACCCTAAATGTATTTGCTTTTACATAAAAATTCAGCTCTCCCATTCAGGAACAACTCTATCATTGACTCATCTACGTAGCCACATATTTCACATAAGCAAAAAGTTCTATTGAATTTTCTCATACTAAGTATTAACTATCTAAATCATTGAGACATGTACACTCTTACATATTGATACACGGGAATCTGCATGATCTAAAAATTGACAAAATCTTACATATTCGTGATTCATTATTAGAGGGGAAATAAAGTACATTCCTAGTGTAACAATACTTGGAAACTTACATGTCTAAGCATACTCTAATTTTATTTATGACCAGGCAACCCTATAAGTTAGATCGGTAACTTCGACTACCTACTGCAAATTTGGTCTCAAATCACCAATTTAAATTACACAATACTCAGATTTTCCAAGTCCATCAGTGCTGCAAACTAGTCCAACTGTGTCAATATTATTGGCCAGAACGTGGAAAAGCAATTTGTGTACATGTAAGTGACACTAGTTGGATGTTATATTACTTTGTGGAAAGTTTAAAGTAATGGTTTCTCTAAAACTTGTACAAGTAGAGACAACCATACACAGATACAAAGCTGTGAAACAAATTTACCTTTCCTTCAGCAGTACGAGCTGACAATGCAACTTTCAAACCAAAACGACGGACTTTCTTTTGCAGTTTGATTGCATGGCTTCGTGGCTTAGGACCATGCATGGTAGCTCCGTGCCTAAACTGTAACATGTAGTCCCATAAAACTAAAGTCCAAGACATCATAGGGAAAATATAATAACAAAACAAAGATTCATGTCAAAAATTCTATTGGAATGGTGAGTCACCTGTGGACCTCTCAGTGTTCCATGCCGTGCTCTCCCTGTGCCTTTCTGCTTCCACGGCTTCCTCCCAGTGCCACTAACTTCACTGATGGTTTTAGTTGAATGTGTACCCTATTTGAACAGTGGTTTCAACAAAACCCCAAAAAAAAACCTTCATTACTTATCTAGAGAAAAAATTGTTGTACAAAAGAATAATTTTGTAGCAGATTCACTAATAAATATTTCTTATACAAATGATATTTTAGAAGAAAACACGCAAACCATCCATACATGCAAACCAAATTACAAGAAATTATTCAACCTTTCCTCTAAGACTGGTTAGTGAGGGAGAAATTATCTAAACCTAAGCATCAGCATTTGCTGCTTCTTTGTGCCACACGTTGGATGACCCCGAAGTCATTGTAACTATGTCGTATTCAAGAACAAAGCAATGTTTTTCATAGCAGGTACTTATTAATCAATGGAAGAGAGGTTCACTTTATGCACACATAATTAATTACTGGAAGCCCTGAGTGATCATAAGCCCAATTAGTAGGCGATTAATGGCGCTTAAGACTCACACAATTCTGACGGATGGTGCTTTTTTTCACCACAATTAAAGTAAAATAATTTATAAATACCCTCTTGCTTCCTAGACACACATCGATCCTCACTCTCATTCTCTCAAATTCTCAACCTTTCAACTTCTCAAGCTTTCAAGAAGGGGAAGAAGTTTGCAGATCAAAAGATCAAGGAAGGTAGATTGACCAAGCTCTTAAAGTTAACGAATGAAATGCATTTTCTGCATTTTTTTTAATATAATTTTCTATATTTAAGCATACATTGATCAAGCTATCATGTAATCGAATTATGTATGCCACCAATGAATTTGATTAAGTGATACTATAAAGTATAAACATTCAAACCCAGTGTGGAGATCACTTGTACTGCAAAGGGCACTTTTTGGTCAGCAGGTAACAAAATAAGGCATTTAAGATAAAATATTAAAAAGTAGATACTAGAAAATGTCAGTTCAGCAGTCAACGAACAGGATATTTCACTATAATTGTGTGCAGGTATATGACTAACAATTATTAGTATCAAAACAATATACTGGAACTTTTGTATGAGTGAGAATTCTTATACAAGCCTCAAATTACAGATAACTCACACGTACTTAAACCTTAAAAAATACCCCTGAAGAGTACCTCTTAAAACCATTGAAATTGTCATTCTTTTTTAAATATATCATATCACCAGTTGGTTTTAAAACCATTCATTTCTAGACAAACTTATCGGTTGAATATAGCAAAGGTCTCGATAGTCACATAATAATTAATATGCACATTCCTAAATAATAGTTGTTCAGAAACTCATTAGTCAAATATGCCAACATTCTAGTCGATTTGTCGGTGAATTTTTTCTTTGGATTGTATACAACGTCTACTTAAATTCATCAGTCAACCAGTCACTCATAACCAACTTCCCCACAACTTTAAAATTTACATATTATCATCAGAAATAGATTGCAACCATTGTATATTGTTAGAGTAGCTATTATTTTGTCTTATGTCTAAACAGATTATTGGATATCCATTTACCGTAGGGATGTCTAATATACCTATATATATGTACTCTTCTCATATCAATAGATAAAGATTTTTGATCTTTCACCACATGGTACCATAGCACAGAAAAAATAAGCAAAAGAAAACCCTAACTGCCTAACCTGTCGACCGCCGCCGCCGCCAGACATGCCGACCACCACCTGCTCCACCGTTGTCCTCCTGCTCCACCACCGGCAAGCCTCTCCCAAACCTTCCTAGCCATTGACAGCCACTCCCGCCACCTCCCCAGTCGTCGACAGGTCTCTCTCGTGTCTACAGTCTGTCGCCAGTCCTCCACATAGTCGTCCAGCTATCGTCGATGAAGGTTAAGGGTCACCAGCGCATGGTCAGCCGCCAATGATGCCTTGTTGTCTCTCCCGTCCAATAGTTAAGGTAGTTCAGCCCTTTCTGGCCATGTTTTATGCCCTCCTCTGGTCTCTAGTTGTTGTTGTGTGTGGATATGTCACATCCACACACCGTAGTGAGCAGTCTGGTTCTTTTTTTTCTCCTATTTTTAGACCGTATATTGGTGATTTTCTAGTAGAATTCAGTCATGATGGCATCTCGAGAATCCTTTGTTAAAAATATGAGTGGAACTTTTGAAAAACTCTCTGGACATAACTATCATTTATGGTCACAAAGCTTCGAAACCTTTGTCTTGACACACAGGAAGTTGAAACATCTTACACATCCCCTTCCTGATGTGAAATTTGATACGTATGAAGATTACTTGGATGATGATGTAACGGTTATTACTTGGATGGCCAATAGTATGGAGTCTTCAGTTGCACGTGGTGTCATATCTTTGCGACCAGTGAAGAAGTTTTGGAACACCATTCACCATACCTATGGTCATGAAAAGAACAACTCCAGAGTATATGAGATCTATGAGTAGTTATTTACTCTACGACAATGTGACAGATCGATCCAGGACCTATTCACTGGTCTTCGTGCCTTACTGGAGGAGTTGGACATTCACCAGTCTTTGACAGTTGATATCACCCATCTATGTCAGTACCGCGAAGAATTAGCAGTTGAATTAGCAATTGCAGTATTCCTCTCTGCCCTGGGCTCCGATCTCAATTCCCAAATTAGAGGTCAGGTGCTAGCTGCTGATGTACTTCCAGATCTACAGACTACGTTTAGCAAGGCTCTGCGAGTTTCTACAATCACATCTCATACAGTGTCAAAGCCTTCAGCTATGGCAGCCACACGTGGTCGCAGTGATATAGGTGGACGTCCACGTTGTACATATTGTGGACGATTGGGTCACAGGATTGAAAAATGCTAGGATATTATTGACCGTTCTCAAACGACGAATGTTACTACCTAACCTTCCACAGCTGCTGTCACTACTGAGACGCCGACATTCACAGTATCACAGGCAGACTACGAGCGACTTCAGTAGCTAAAGGTCACCGACTCTACTGCCATGGCTACATATGCCAGCTTCTGAGGTACTAGTGTTCTACTCGCATCCAGGGATTCCTCCTAGATCATTGATTTTGGTGCCTCCTCCCACATGTCAGGAACACATAGCTTATTTACCCAATTATTCCAGTTATCTGATATTCGGACTGTCACGATTGCTGATGGTCGAACTTATCTCGTCTCAGGTGAAAGGATGATCCACGTCTCTTCACAATTATCACTTGAGAATGTCCTTTTTGTGCCTGTTTTCCTGTCAATTTACTATCTATTAGTGCCATTACAAAATAGTTACAGTATTGTGTGACCTTTTTTTCTTTTTCATTATACATTTCAGGATTTGCAAACGGAGAGGATGATTGATTTGGACCGTGACAGAGGCAATGAAGTGTATCTGCTAGCTCGTGATGAGATACTTCAAGGAATGACTTCTACGGCGTCTACTGCTGAGTCCTCTTTCTTATGACACTATAGGCTGAGACATCCATCTCATCAGAAACTTCAGCAGGCTTTACCGTGGTAGTCTGTTTCACGTTTTGATTGTGAGTCTTGTTAGTTAGATAAGCACCATCGTGCTTCGTTTAAACAGTTGAGTCTTGCATCTAGTATTACACCTTTTGAGTTATTCTATTGTGATGTTTGAGGTTCGTTTAGAGTCGAGTCTATGTCAGCTCATAAGTATTACATAGTCTTTATGGATGATTTTTCTAGAACATCTTGGGTGTATTTGCTTAAAGATCGTGGTCAGGTCTATGATGTACTCAAGAATTTTTTGAATGAAATAAAAAATCATTTTAATGTGACTCCCAAGTTTTTGTGAACTGACAATGCACTTGAGTTCATTCGGTCCAAGCTTACTTCTGTTTATGCTTCATTAGGCATTATCCATCAGACTTCTTGTCCTCACACTTCACAGTAAAATGGGGTTGCAGAATGTAAGCATAGACACATCCTTGATGTTACTCGTATACTTATGTTCCATATGCATGTCCCCAAACATTTATGGACTAATGCTGTACTTATAGCTACTTATCTTATAAACAGGATACCCTCTGCACCGTTTGGAGATGAGGTTCCATTTCGCTGTCTAAAACTTGAGTCCACCCTGTTTAGTCTGACACCTAGTGTTTTTAGATTGTGGCATTTGTTCAAGACCTTTCTCCCGATCTAGACATACTATCCCCACGTTCTATTAAATGTATCTTTGTGGATTATTCGAGGACTTAATGGGATTATAAGTGTTTCCATCCCCCTACTTGACGATATTATGTCTCTGCTAATGTCACCTTCTTTGAGTCTGAATCGTACTACAGTGTCCTTTCACCATCTAGCATGTCTGTTCCCATTCCTTCGGTTGTTGAGTTGCAGATACTCAGTCCACACCACTAGTTCTGCCACGAGCTTCTCCACCATTGCAAGTGTATTGCCGACAGCAGCATCCTCCAATGCCTCCCACCACCCGGTTATCTTCCTCTGCAGATGCAAATCCGCCCACTGATTGTTCAGACATGCCTATAGTCCTTAGAAAAGGTATCCGTTCATGCATTGTTCATCCGATTTCCCATTTTGTGTTTTATGATACTCTACACCCTCGTTTTCATAATTTTACCTTGTCCCTTCTTTCTCAAACTATCCTCAGGACTTACGAGGAGGCACTTTCCCTTCCTCATTAGAAGGCGACCATGGATGAAGAGATCGCTGCACTTACTAGTCGTGGCACGTGGGAGTTACTAGCCCGAACTGCTGAGGCTACAGTGATCACTTGCAAATGGGTCTATACCATCAAGTACAAGGCATATGATAGCATTGATAAATACAAAACTAGACTGCTTGCTCGAAGATTCATTCAGACATATGGGATTGATTATGAGGAGACCTTCTTATCAGTTGCTAGTCTCAACTTTATCCACGTACTTCTGTCTCTAGCTCTGAATAATTCTTGGGATCTGTACCAACTTGATGTGAAGAATGCCTTCCTCTATGGAGATTTGACAGAGACGGTATTGATGGAGTAGCCTTCAAGGTATGTTGCTCAAGGGGAGGATCGTGTGTACAAACTTAGAGAAACCATCTATGGACTCAAGCAAAGTCCCAAAGCATAGTTTGAAAATTTTATTCAGGTGATACTTGACGGAGATTTTCAGCCGTGTGCAATGGATCACTCAATGTTTTACAGGCACACAGATCGTGGATGTGTTATCTTGACTGTATATATGGATGACATACTAGTGATTAGGAGTGATGCAGAAGGAATTACAGAGATAAAGGGCCATCTTCATAGACATTTTGTGACGAAAGACATAAGAAGGAATTACAGAGATAAAGGGCCATCTTCATAGACATTTTGTGACGAAAAACATAAAAAAGCCTCGTTACTTTTTAAGGATCGAGTTTGCCTATGAACATAATAACATGACGCTATCACAAAGAAAGTATGCATTGGATCTCTTACAGGAGACGAGACTTCTGGGGTGCAAACTAGAAGCACACCTATTGAGCAGACACCACCTTTTTGGGATAGCAGCTCAGAGTTACTGGAGGATCCTGGTCAATACCGAAGACTGATTGGGAAGCTCATTTATTGAACGATGATCTGATCTGACATTTCATTTGCAGTCAGTCTTCTGAGCCAGTTCATGCATGAACCTAGGAGGATACACTGGATAGGCGCTCTTCGTGTTTTATCTTATGTGAAAGGGACACCATGTAAGGGTTTAGTCTACAAAAAGAATGGCCACTCCAGAATTGAGACATACTCAGACTATGCAGGTGATAGAAGAGACAAAAAATCTACATCTGGATTTTGCACCTACGTGAGAGGCAATTTGGTCACTTGACGTAGCAAAAAGCAAATGTGATGTCAAGGTCTAGTGCAGACAGCTTGTGAGATGATGTAGGTAAAGTCATTACTTGAACAGCTTGAATGCAATGTTGAGGTATCTATGTCTATGAAGTGTGACAATCAAGCTGTTATCTTTATTGCAAGCAACCCTACCTTTCATGAGAGGACAAAGTACATTGAGGTTGACTATCATTTTGTGAGGGACTTAGTCATGAGAGGAGTTATCTCTACTCCATACACACATTCTTCAGAACAGTTAGCAGAAATATTCACGAATAATCTTGCTATAGAATTGTTTGAGTCTCTATGTGACAAGCTGGACATAGTTGATATATATGCTCCAGCTTGAGGGGGAGTGTTAGAGTAACTATTATTATGTCTTATGTCTATACGGATTATTGGATATCCATTTATCGTAGAGATGTCCAATATACCTATATATATGTACTTTTCTTATATCAATAGATAGAGATTTTTGATCAATTGACCAGTCACTCAGAACCAACTTCCCCATAACTTTAAAATTTACATATTATCATCAGAAATAGATTGCAACCATTGTATATCATACCCATTATGTTCCCTACAGATCTTTAAGAAGGGTCTCTAAATCCCAAGTGACAATATAGTCAATTGAGAAACCTGAGTATACTTGCTTCCTCTATCTTCACTTGAAAATCTTCTTGATGAGAGATACCTTTGAAGAATCCATCTATTTAGAGCCTTACAAACTTCAGTTCATCTAGGGTTCTTTCTTTTTAAATGGTAATTATAGTTATAATAGATGGGAGGCTTCCTCATCCTCCTATCTACTGTTAAGAAAAAACCATCCTCCCATCTACTGTTAAACAAAGACCTAAATGACGTCAAATGCCTTCCGTATAGCACCTCCATCCCTCCCTCTCTATGCACCACTCCCCATCATGCCACAACCCTCATGCAAACCACCATCCCTCCCTCTACGTGCACCACTCCAACATCCTCCCCACCATGCTACAACCCTCACGTAGAAAATCAGTCCATCAAAACCTCTACACCCCTACCTCACCCTTCATCGTCGAAGCCCCTCCACTCCTCCACTCGTGCTCTCTATCCTTCCTCCTTCTTTTCCTTTGGTGCTGCTTAAGGTGGTACTCGAAGCAAAGAAACCCGAGCTTCAACTAGTTGTCATCCTAGCTGGTAATGATTCTTCTTCCTTCCTCTTCCCCTGATGTTTTTGAGTCAACATGTTTTCCTCTCCCCGATCCTTCGTCTCCTTACTAAGTTTTGTTGATGTGTGTAATTAGATCAAGTCTCCCTGACACCCTGCGTTGTGTTGAATCTAGAACATGTTCCTTAGTCAACAAAGATAAATGTTAGTCTAAATGCTTACACTACTACCTTCATCTATATGGCACATGTAACGTGTGGTTAGACAAAACCAGCCACATGTAAGGAGGACGAGTGGAAGGCGATACATTTGATGGAGCAATTTCAGATTCTGAGGGAGAAGAAAATTGACTTAGAGATAAATTCTTAATCTTATTTTCTTTCCTTTCTTTTCTCTTTTATGGTTTGGGGTTGTGTTGTTTATTGATTTCCATGAAATTTTGCTTAATCCATGGCGGTCCATGTTGTATCTGTATCTCTTTTGGGTGCTAAAAAATCTCACACAAAACGCTAAGGAAAATTAGGATAAATCACAATTAGATGAACCCATCTTCATTGGTTTATATATATGTGTGTGTGTGAGTGTATCTTTGTTCTATTTTGATATTTCCATTTAGAACATGCATGCATTCATGGCTTTGCTCTTGGGTTTGTTTATTTTATTGGTTGTTTGAATTGAATTCCTAGTTGAATAAGGGTAGTGTAGTCTGGTGTAGTGTATTTTATGAGTTTTTTTAGAACCTTCATATTCTTTATTTTGAGCTTATTTTATTGGTTGTTCCAATTGAATTCTTATTTTATTAGATGTTTCCATTTATTTTATTGGTTTTTCAATTGAATTTTTAGTTGAATAAGGGTAGCTTAGTTTGGTGTGGTGTATTTTATGAGTTTTTTTGGAACCTTCATATTCTTTATTTTGAGCTTCTTTTATGCATGTCTATAATATTAGTCAATAGCTCCAAATATATATGAACCATAGAGGAGAAAAGAAAAGAATTTCAATTTAGATGCATGCCTTCTAAGGCTATAAACATAATTGCTAATAAGTTATTGCCTAATTTCTTTCCAATTCCCCTTTAAGTTAAATCACAAGACTACCTTTATAATTCAATGTAGTCATGATATTTTGCTGTATATAATTTTTTTTAAGTCAATAGTTTCTACAAATCTCCAAATTGTTTTCTGATTAAATTTTGTTTTCTGTAATGGCAACATAGTGACATAAATTAGAACACTTATTATGTCAAAATTAGAATTTTAAGGATATGATGAATCCGCTCACGACCTAAAAGTGTGTTAAATAGCACATAGTCAACTAAATAGTATTCTTGCAGATCAATGGAAGGCAAGATTACACATGTAGCTTCACTTTTGCAACCTTATCTGAATCAAACATCATCGAAATTTTGTGGCAAAGAGCAAAGGAAATTCTCAAGAACACCAAATGAATGTATGCTCTATTTAATTGTCCTTATGCTAGATTATGTCTATTCTCTAATTTTGGAATGGAAATTACTTATGCTGGTTAGTGAAGCAAGCAAGATAGGTGGACACACCTTAAAATGTTTGTTTGGACATTTATTGGTCGTACATGCTTAATTTTTTAAAACTATCTTTACTCTATATTAAAAATTAAACTTGCACAATTTAATTGAAATTCCGTAACTGCATTTAGTTGTATTGGGTTTGCTTAGGGAAGTCTGAATATAAAGAACAATTATTTTCTCTTGAGATTATTGATGCTACATGCTTAAATTTTTCTTTAACTATTTATGCTCCTTCTATTGGAAATTATTAATAATGTGAAATCACATTTGAGTGTAGGTATTCTTGGTGTGTCATGACGAATCATCGGTTTCCTTGACTAAGTTATTCTATTTGACAAAGGTTAGTAACATTTTATATTATTATATCACATATTAAATTAACTATAGTAACACATTATTTTAAATAGAAAATAATTAGAGAACTAACTTGACAGTCTAATAAAGTGCATATTCTTTCTCTTACCAAGAGCTATGATGAGCTGAGTCTCTCATGTGCTATAACTAAATGCATTTCCTAGATAATTTTCTTAGTACTTCTGCCATTTGGCAATGGTTGGTTTTCTTGATAAGAGCTGAATGTCATTTTGTTCACTTCTGTAAATCAACATCACTACTCATTGATTAAGATTGATCAAATTATTTCTTTGTTTTGAGTAGAAGATGGATTCCAACTCACATGTTTCCCATGTTGACCTTCTAGATAAAGGGAGATGAAGCTACTGAATTTTTAAATGGGGACACAACATTAGAACAATATCATGATTATTGCACTCTAGATAATTAGATTTTCCCATAGAAGATCATATTATATTTTTCAAGTAAGAATGAAAAGCAAATTGATAACCCCTTTTTCACATTTTTCAAAATAAATAAAGTAATGTTGAGATTATGCTGATAATTGCATTTGGTTTCTTATAGGCATAAAGATTTATATTATAGACTGCATTTAATTGTGCATGAAGTGTAGAGTAACGCATTCGAAACAAAAATATTTAGTGAAAAATATCACCTTAAAGGAAGACTTATTATAATCTTATATTTGCAAAACGTAGGAAACTCAATCTGCTCCAACCCATGCTACCACCTCTTTGAGAAAGGTAACGCTTGACTACTGTAAATTTGTTGTCATCTAAGAATTCAATCCATAAATTAGATACTTCAAAACATATCAAAACAATTCACTTTATACCTCCTATGTGAAAAGCCTCTCATAAAAAAAAGAGATAAGGAATTCCCAAGGGCAACATGAAAGAAACCGAGTAACCCAACATAAAACCGCAATGTCAAGTATGAAATTGTTAAGATATGAATAAGGAAAATCTGAAATAAGGAGGTACCAATTGAAAGTAGATAGCTAGAAGCCACTAGCACAATATCAAACACGTAAGGTTTGGAAAGTGGTTGGTGATCTGATATGAAAGGTGGTCGACCTTAAATAAAATATACAAGATGGCAAAAATCGATAAAACAACAATCACAAATGAATTCATGATTTCGACAGAAGGTGATTAGTGAAAGTATTAAGTATAAAATAGTAACATGAAAGACTATATACTCAACAAGTTCTACAGAGTTACTATGTAGTAATTTTCAGCCTTTGCAGAGGAATAAAATGGAGGAACCATGAAATTTGGATATTTTTTATTTGTTCCAATGTTTTACTAACTTGATGTTTTTGGTCTGTTTCAGAATTCACTTCTAGATAATGTATAGCTCTGATTTGTAAATAAGAAACAAAATAATGTTTTTGTTGTTACCTAGATATTCTAGGAAAAAATAATTAGAGAATCCACATTGATGACCCTTTTTTGCTTTTAGTTCTTATATTATTCTTCACTTCAGTAATTACTTCCACAAAATGCTCGATTTCATCCTTTTATTGATTCTGATCATCTTTTTGAAGAATGAGAAATCATCCATCTCATCTTAAAGGTTGCCTTCCTCTTCAAATAACCATATCAATTAGTACATCTGTATGTGACTATAGACATACATCACTAGCCATGATGACAACATATTTGAGACGAGGTGGTTAATAAGTTGATGCATTCTCTATGCATAGTTTTGAACCATTGGCTAAATGTTTTGAGCATGGTAGACAGTGAATTCTGTGACAAAGATAAGGACAATGAAGATGGATTAACCATGAAGAGAGGTAGAAATGATTGTAGCAACAAGTCATTGGGCCTCTCTTAAATATTTAATTGCTATTGAGGTTATAGTGATCATTGTAGGAAATGATCGATAGAATCCGCAATCTTCATTTTTTGCTTATATCACCTACAGACTAAAAACCCTTCTCAGAGATCTTTTCTTTGCGAACGGTTTTAAAAACTATATGCTTTATTTTTTGAGTGTTAGAACTTAGAAACAACCATTTTAGTTTTACCTGCAAGTCATTATTATATCAGGTTTAAGGAGTTGGTTGTGGATACCATTTGTACACACAAATCATAAAAATTATGCTAATTGACTGATGTTTAATGTCAATAGGTCTATATTTTCTAAATTTTCATTTGCTTATTGGAAATTTTATTAGTAAGAGTGTATTTTATGTAAGGTGGTATTTTTTTGGTATTGCTTTGCTCTTTTAAGAATGTGAGACATGCAGCTGATGTTCCGTAATTGGTAGGTGACTGAGAGTTTTATTGGAAAGGTCCTTCATAGCTTCTAATTTATTGTGGAGTGGTGCTTGGTGTCATCTATGATTTAGTATAACACTAAATATTCTATATTTGCTTTCGATTGTTTTCCTTCATTAATTCTACCTTTTGGTATGAATCTTTGTTTTGGTTTTTTTCTGTTCCAAGCTTTATCTATGTAGTTAAGCTCGATGACGCCCAATGAACATGGGATAATAAATCTATTTGTTTTATCTCTTTTTCATATTCCATTTTTTAATTAAATGAAGTTTATAGTTGTTCATAAATTTGATGTTTAATTAACCATGTTAATTATTTTCAGCTTCTTAGACAAACATCTGATAAATGGTTAACACAATGGAATAAGGCCTCTTTTGAAAGGTTTTTAGGTTGTAAATACTTCGATATTCTCACATCAATTTATAAGAGCATGTGATTCCATGCACGTGTGTGGAATATTAGATAAGTACAATCTCTTTGTTTTTTCTCTTCTAGACAAAGCTTCAGTATTAAAAAACTTATATGTAATTTTTTTTATGCTAGATGTGCTATATGAGCAAGTTGACAAGTAATGTTTGTAGTGACAGAAAACGTTTTTTCTTTCCAAAGAGATAAAAGAAGAGGATGGAGTAATACACAGAACTTCAGTAAAAAAATACTTTTATATAAATTTTTTTATGCTTGATGTGCTATGTGCGGAGCAAGGTTCCAAATGTCGATTTTATGTCGGACCTCAGTCCGACAAAAATAGAAAACATGTCGGACAACAGTGGAAACGTTGATGGAAATATGATAAATTTACGGAAGTCTATAGAAATGATAAAAAAACTTAAAATTTTGTTTTGAAACTCTAAAATAAGCTAAAGTAAGCAATAAACTGCATTTAAGATTACTTACATTAACTTCTAAACATGTATCACATTGAAATATGCAATAATCTACATTGAAACTCTAGGGTAAGCTAAACTAAGCAATAATATACATTTATATTTTACTGATTTTTTTATTTACTGATTTTTAATGATTTTATAGAATTTTTAGGTTAGATTTTACCTATGTTAGGTTAGATCTATGTAATATCAAGTTATTAACATTACAATAAAAAAAAAGAAAAAATAAAAGTATTATACACAAAAACCTAAGATTTATATATTTTTATGGTAGATCTATATAATATACCTAAAATCTACATCAAAATAAAAGATATAAGTATTAATACCTAAGATCTAAGTGCAATATGTAAATCTATATGAACACAAAAGCAAAATCCGAACAAAACAAGCATGGAATTTGTTGCAAAAGAAGAGAAAAAAGAAAGCTTCAAGCCTTCAACACTGGAGAAAAATCTTCACCCATGTAGAAACTAGAGAACCCGTGTCTTGAAGATTATTACTACAACCACTGTTTTTGAAACAGAACCAGACCGACCGGTTCAACAGATTTGAACCGGACCGACTGAAAAAAAGATTTTTAAAAGCTAAAACCGGTTGGTCAATTAAACCAATCTGAACTGCCTTAAACTGGTTGAACCATTGGTTCAGATGCCCTATATATAAAAATATATATATATATATATATATATAACCTAAACAAGTTACCACTTACCAAAGACGAAACCCTTGCTGCCTTGCGTCAGTGTTTGAGTGGAGATCAGGACAGCAACATCTTTTGGAGACAATGACAAAAGGCCAAGAGACGAAGAAGACAAAGGCGTTCGCATTGCAGTCAGTGTTCCGGCTGGAGGATTTCGGCGAGGAGGAGGAGAAGAAAAAGGAGGATGGTGAGGTCAGGAAGTTGAGTTCTTCTAAGGATGAAAGGCCGATGGTGGTTCTGAAGAAGAAGAAGAAGAAGAAGAAGAAAGGGACCAACAATGGTGGTGGCAGCGACGACGGCGACGGCAGCTTCAGCCTTGATCTCAACGCTGAGCTGGAGCCAGAGGTTGTGCATGGATGAACACGGTAAACTCACCTCCCATTGACAGCAACCTGCTCTAGTTCTTCCTTTTCTTTTCCTTATTTTTCTTTTTTCAGTCTTTTTGCTAACTTTTCAATTGATATCATGTACTATGGTGCCTTGTTTGTTGTGGTGCAAAGTTGAAAAATTATGTTTATATGTTTATCTTAGGAAAAAAAATGTTGTTTTATCAGTTATTGCTTTCATGGCTTGGATTCTAACTTTTTGCCAGTAATTAATGGTGGAAGGATTGTGCTGGGTGAGATAATAAGAAAAAATCCTTCTCATTCTATAATATATAAATTCCTTGATTATAATTCTACCTGTCTATGTTCACATGTTTATTGCCTCTGATTATAATTCTATATCAATGTTTTTTCATTAGTTTTTTCTTAATTTACCATTCTGCTTACTTTGACTATCATGTTTTACGATGCCTTCCTCGTTGTGGTGGTGGAAAAGAGGGGAAAAAAAGTCTCTGTTTGTTTCAAGGAAAATGATAGTTTCCTTAGTTCTTACTGCCATGGTAATGTATTCCAACTTTTGAAGTTTTTCTTTTGACCGATGATTGCTTAGTGGTGCAAGGATTATGCTGGTAGAAAAGGGGGGGAAAATAAAAGTTCCCCCTCCCATATTATAATGAGTTTTTTTCTTAGATACCTCCGGTAAGTTTAACAGTTGCTCTAGATGCTCTTTCTATTCCGATAATTGTCTCAATAATCTTACACATTATAAATATTACATTTTATAAACCTTACACTTTACATTAAATCGGGTTAAATTGGTTTTTAAACTGCAAATATAACACCAGATCAGTCTAATTACCAATTTACTTATTGATGACATCATGATGATGTCAGCACCGATTAAACTAGATTGAACCAACGGTTGAACAAGATTGAACCAAACTCAGTACATTTCCAATTTGTTCTGCGGTTCAATTTCTAAAACCATGACCACAACAATATATAGTTGAAAAGAAGAGTAAAAGACTGAGAACTGAGAAAGAGACAACACTAAAAGGAAGCAGCCCGTAGCATCCATGTCGACATAGAAAAATAGGTGTGTCGGACGACATGTATTTTCAAAGCTTTGAAAATACCGAATTTCCACCGACATGCTTGAAATACCCGACACTCCTCCGATGTTTCCATCGAAACCCAATAATTCTCGATTTACTTGTATATGTCGTTTCCCTATTTTGTAATACCGATGTTGATTTTTGGAGCCATGGTGAGGAGTTCATAAGTAGTGTTTCTAGTGATGGGAAAAAGTTCGCAGTTGACCTCTTTATTAATCTAGCTGAACTATAGTTGTTAGTGTGTTGTTTCTCTCCTTATGTTACAAGATATCTTTATCTCTTCATCAATGGTTGAATTTATAAAACTGAAATTCAATCAAAATTGTAATAGTTTCTAAATTAAGGTTTTGTAGTTATGTTGGAATGATCTGTATCGACAAGAAGTTTGGATGTGGAGGCCAACACAAATCTATTCCATGTGATCAGGTACATAACTTTAATTGGTTTCAAGGACCATATGTATTTTCATCCCCTTTCTTCAAATGTAAAATGATTATTATTTTGAAGGAAGAGGAAGATGTAAATCCTTCACTTTGGGAGTGTGCTTATAGTATCGGGTTCTGAAAGGAAGCAGCAAACAATTGAAATTAAAGCCAAATTTTACATTGTTTGGACTAAAAGAAACCAGTTCTCTTTAGAAGGCCAGAGCGCTTATATGGAAAACAGTGAGGACACCTTATCTTAAACTTCAATTAGCTGTGAACTCTAGATGGAGATGTAGTCTATTGTTTTTTATTTCCTTCCTCGAAATTTTTTCTGCTGTTTATTTTATGAAATGTAGGCACCCTGCCTACTTCCCATGGGAACATTTTAGGCTTTATGGCAAACTATATGCAGTTCAATAATATTGAATGGCAGTCCATCAGGAGCTCATATTTCGGTTTAATGGATTCAATTTGTTGGAGTTTAGTGTCACTTTGTTGAATTCAATTGCAGGCATGACTTATGATTATAAGGCATACTATTTTTTCTAGAAGGAAATATATGAATTTTAGATTCTAGGTATTTCTATTGAGAATGCGCAAGCTAGATTCCTCCTATCCATCTTCAAATAATCTGTTGTTTTTGAAAATAATGGTTTTTATTTGAAGGTAGATAATGATATTGCAATGGTGTAAGATTTTATTGTTGCAAGTTACTTTCATTGTTCACTGAGAGATGTTTAATACCTTTTTATTTCTTGCCTAGACGCAGAACAAAGAACATTCACTTAATACAACACTTGATGAGCTTAAGAGACACTTGGTACAGACGTGAGCTTTATAACAGAAGATGCATAGTAAACTAATATTTTGAAGTTTCTATTTCATTAGAACGAATTTTGATTGCAAGGTATGAAGGGTAGCTTAAGAAAATAGATTACAACCTATTTGATTATGTCTTGATTAGCCAAAGATACTTGCAACTACAAGTTTTTTTTGGCATTCTAATTAACAAGGAGCAAAGTTAAAAGTACAATAGGTTTTTTTCCTAACATTTGATGCACCTTTCGTAAATTGTTACTGAGGATGGTGAAATTATAATGTAGAGAATTTCACGAATAAATGATGAATTACTACAGGAATAACTCCTAACATGCTTAAAGGTTTTTTCCCAGTCAATCAACTATAGTACATTCACCTTATCTATTCCTTCAAAGGAAATCAAAAAATGAAGAGAAGTATACAAAGTGTTGCTATGGATTCAACATACAAGAATTGGAGAGTCTCTTAAGCACTTTGTGACAACATTTTCCTATATATCTAGTCTTACTCAAGAAAAGTGTCTCTAGAATCATACTTACATCTTTTATATATGAGTATGTTATTAATTTGACATTAAATTTTATTGTCATCCACGTTGTGACAGAATTGATTCAACTATGCATATCAACGGACATTTTGATTGGCATTGTCAAGAATTAAAAGCTCCTTGAATCGTGAATTTATGCTTATTTGAATTGTTGATTGATGACAATGATGTTGATTGATTAAAACTAACGATAATTTTAACCTCTTTGAATCGTGAATCAAGAATTATTTAAATTATGGATTAGGAACAATGTTAGTTCTCCAATTGTTTGGCTTGGGAATAATATAGGCTCAAAATGCTAATATCTCGATAATGGTATAGAGGAATGATTTAAAGAGTTCAGTATTTAAATAAGGTAATTTGAGTCCATTGTTTCCCTAATTATATAACCATTAGATTTTAATTCAAATGTTGCATTTCATGTAGATCATGTAAACACTTACAAGTTAAAGATCATATCATTTCAAAGTTTCTAACCGCAAAATCCAGATATGCATGGCAAATATACTTTAGTACTTTAAGCACTTTCAGTAGATAGCCATTGAATTGTGCAAATTGGAGTTTTGAACTACACCTTTTGAAATTTACGCATACTTCACACAACATAGATGAACAAAAAATTAGAAATTCAGCATTTAGATCAATTGGAAAACGTTAACTTTTTTTTTTTTATGAAGTCCTAGAGTCACTAGTTCATTCCCCTATTAATATAAGTCATTGTTGAAGTTGTAGCCAACTTGAGTACATGAGATGTGTCTTTTTTTATATTTTCTTTTCAAAATTATCATGAAAATTTAAGGGTTTTTTTACCATGTAATAAATTTTATAAATTTAATGGCTAAATTTTGATAAATTTTGTAGATATTAATATGGAGGAGTTATGATAATCAAAATATAATGAACTTTAAACACCTGTTTTTTAGCATAATAAATCAATCAATAGGGTTAGATTTTTTAAAATCAATTTGTTGCATGCACTCAGGCAATGTCCAATTCCTTATGATCTAATGTCCTGTTAAGCTTATTCATAAAATACTTAAAAAACACTAATAATCAAATGAAATTTTCTTTTTAATGAAAACCCACCCATGCAATGCATAGGGATAATGCTAGTTAGGGTTATAGTGGTCAAAGGAAAGTGCATATGGTTGGAAACTTGTCCCAATATAAGCATCTAACTACTTTTTACGCTGGAAAAACTCAAGCAAAGGACTTGAGGATTTAATCTTCACATCATAAAAAACAGACAAATTCATATTTCTCTTTCTTTTACTGTTGACATTGCTTTTCCCCTCAAAATGCTTAACATTTTAATAACACGATTCCACCAATCACCCCCCTTGATTATTTACCTTTTTTGCACTTTCTCATGCTTACATTGTTTTTTGTGTGTTTACTATGTCATACAGGGAAGACAATGAACTGATTTTAGAACAATTAGTAACCAACTGTAGCCCCTTGATTATTTACTTTGGTGCACTTTGTCTTCTTCTTTTTTGCTCTTTCGCTTCATTTATCCATCTTACCTTGTAAGGAGCAAATTTAAGGAATCAAATTGCATAATCAATTCAGTAGATACCTGTTGCCGCTTTGCAAGTTGCCACCGTACCACACGGTGAACTATATCTTTTCTAATTGGTACATCAAAAACATCACCAGCCAAGACCATGAAACCTTTATCCTCATTATGCAAATTTGTCACCCTTGTCACCAGATCTGCATATAGGCCTGCACCATGAACAGAGGACATGTTTAAAACAGATTGAAAATTTGATGCACATGATTCGCAATAGCATTGAATAAGTGCATTGAAAAAAAGGAAGCACAACTTGAAATATGGATGAAATTCCTGTTACGCATGTAATGCAAACAGTAACAAAAGGCTATGCAAATTTACAATATTTCTTTAAGGGAAGCAGAATGCAAAGAGGATACCTGATGGTCGATCAGGAGTTGACACATCCTTGTTTGTCAATAAGTGGTTTGGGATAACATCTTGCCGCATTTGGGTGGAAAACCATCTCGTGGAAAGAAAAGACGAACCCTATGGCATATGCAGAAATACATAAATTAGATGATAAGAAATATTATTATCATCAATATAATTAACAAACTGAACTTGGAGTTACTACAACTAGGACATGTACCTTGCTTCGGAGCAAGATCTGATTCAGCACTGGAATCAGTCGCTTCGCCATTGATGAGAAATACACTTCTGAAATTGCTATTGTTGGAATAAGCCTGAGACTAAGGTGAAACCACAACCTACGTTATCTGCAGCGGCAGCGGCAGCAGTGAGCTCTCTCTCTGTCCCTCCCCTTCGAGTCGTGAGAGGGGAAAATGAGTTTGGGCCGAAGAAAACCTTGGGTTTTAGAGATTTTAGACTTTAGTGGTTTGTTGGAAGGCCCTTGCTTTTTTTTCCTGTAAACGATTGAGAGGCCCTTGTGAGTATTAGATATTTTAATTTCTTACTCCAAGAAATGTTGCAAGAAGTTGTGTTTTTTTTTTAAATTTCTTTTTCTCCATGAAGGGTAAGTATTAGTTGATTGGCAAGAAGTTGTGTTTTTTTTTGCAAATAATAATATTAATTATATATATAACTCTTAACTATGAAACTACCACTAAGTGATAAAAATGTCCAAAAAAAGTACAAGTCTCAAAAATTATAAATGTATCACCAAAAGTCTTAATATACGACCTAAAATTATACCAGGCCAAAAAGATTAATCAAAAATTAATCTAGACGAAACCTTTACTCAAGAAGACCACCATCAAGATTTAGGGGGTCATAGGCAGATGTCATAACTAGAGAGCTTGAATGGGAGAGAACACTCATAAGATCCAGTAAAAGACCAATGGATGTCCTAATGACTTGAGCAGCCTGAATTACCTTAACTTGATCCCATTCATGTTGCATTCTAGAGATTTCTTGAGAAATGCCCTCATGACAGACCTCATGACTTTGTCCTCAGAGTATCAAATCAGGTACATGTTAAAGAAATGATGTGATAAATCACTTGTTTTGAATTTTTGAAGTTGTTCTTGAAAATTCTATTATTTCTTTCAATCCATACTGACTAAAGAATTACTAAAGCAATTATATTCCAACCTAATTTTGAAAGCATAAATCTTGAGTAAAGAGATTAAAAATGTCAATAATACCAATATGCAACAATCTAATAAGACAATTAAGAAAGAAATTCCATACCTCAACTGCAAAATTATATTGTATAAATAAATGTTCTGTAGATTCTAACAAGGCACCGTAGGAAATACAATTAAGCATACCCAATCGACCTTTTTTTATTAGATTAGCCCGAGAAAGAATCTTATGTAACATCCGTAAAATTCATTTTGTAATTATTTACATTTTAATGAATTTATTCTTAGACGGGTGTTACTGTTCCGAGGCCCGTCGTGTGGTTTTGTGCTTTTGAGCTGGGGCCTCGTGAACCAGCTTCTATTTGCGTGTCCCTCTGCGTGGTTGGCACTGTACATTGCGGCACTGTGCTTGTGGGGCCTGGGAGTGGGTCCATGTGGGGCCTGCGTTGTGGGTCGGTTGTGCAGACTTGCAGTTGGTCTCTTGGTTGTAGTGGGTTGTTGGGCTCGTGCGGTGGTTAGCGAGGCTGGCAGCTAAGGGAAATGTGGGTGTGCGCATGGTTGACTGGTTGCATGCACGCGGCCACCTACTCTCTCTGCGTGACTTTTTAAGCTAGGACTCTCTGCCATGCATGACCCAAGTTTCTCCCTTCTTCCTTAGTGCTTTTCTCTCCGTCCCGAGCACACCACCTTCCTTTCCTTTCTTCCCCTCATTTTCCCTCTCCCTCTCCCTCCATCTCACCCCACCTCCTTTCCCATCTCTCTCTTTCTCTCTTTCATTCTCCCTCCCCTGCTCCTCTCCTCCCCGCGTTCTCCTCTTTATTCTGTGTGGTCAAGGGGTGACGGAGGCATACAACGGCTCATGTGGCGTGCAAAGCTTGGGTGGAGCGCTCCCATGGTTGTGGCGTGGTCGTGGTTGCGTCATGGTCGCCGGAGTCGGCCAGAGATCACCAGAGTTCGTTTCAGGTATGCACTCCGTTTTAATGTGTAGAAATTATGTCAAAATGATAGAAATTGATAGGATTATATGGAATCTAGGTAAATTTACATTCCTAGAATTTATTGTAAATTTATGGTAGATTTATGGGCATTTATGCCGGTGGTTGCGTTTTAAGTTTTTTTTACTCTTCTGCCTTTGCGATTTTATATCTTGACGCATTATGAATGGATTTTGGTTTTGTTTGTTGGATTTTGGAGTAGACTCGAGGGTCTACACATTATATTTTATGTGAGATTTTTGGTGTTTATTTTGGGGGTCCGATTGGAGGTCCCAGTTGGGATGATTTCGGACTATAGGATTTGGGCCGTTTTCTGGGGTCGCAGAATTCGGCATACCAAAGTGGAAACAGCATATCGAATCAGTGAATTTCGGTATACCGACTCCGTTCAGCATGCTGTTTTTCTGACAGTATTAGTCCTCCAGTCGATTCGACCTGCCGAATCATTCCGATCGACTGATCTAGTGAATTTTGGCATAGTAGAGACAAAACAGTATGCCGAATCAGTGGATTTTGGCATACCAAACCTGTTTTTCAGTATGCCAAATCAGGACCCAAATATGTTTATAAAATGTGATTTCTGAGGGTTTTTCGGATGGTTGTGTTTTCCCCCTTTGAGTGGGATTGTGGGCCATCAATGGTTGTCCTTTGGGACACCTGATGCACCGCTTTGCCGAGGTTTTAGAAGAATTTTCAAAGATAAAAAAATGGTTTTGGAAAGTGAATTTCAAAGGAATAGTTGGCCTGTTTTGGAAAATATTTTCCTGGTTTTCTGTGTGCAGGGCGAGACAATGTGGAACCGTATCGTCAGGACCAGGGAATGTGACAATGTTCTCGGGTGGTTGGACGTGACTTCCTAGTTGAGGCCGGCGGCTGAGATACCCGAGGCTGAGGGATGTCGGATTCTGGAGGTATGAGACTCCTTGACTGTCGTCTTGAGGCTAGGGTTGTGGTCCACGGGTTGAGGTGTCTTGTGGCATGAAGGGGAGGTATAATACTCCTACTGTTGCTGTGAGCGCTGAGGCTCGGGTGTCGTCGGGTGTGGAAGTATGACACTCCCTAATGAGCACCGTGTGTGGAGGACGTCGTGAGGAGGCGTATCTTGTGGTGGCTAGTGCAGGTGGGACACGTGCCCGGTAGCTAGTAGCATATTGAGAGACAGGACAACATTCCCAAGCAAGGGTTGGCTTTATGAGGGTTCTCTAGGTGAGAGAATCATGGGACGACGCGGCTTCTGCACAGGATGGCACGTTGTGGCAGTACAAACGCCGTTGGTTGCTCTTTGGTGGGCTGCTAGTGGCCAGAGTTTGGTTTCCTAGCACCGGGCTTCCTGACTCATTATGTGTGGTTTTGGCCATTGAGGGCCTTTGTTTGTGGTTTTGGGCTAGTAGAGCCCTAGTTGTAGTTTTGGCCGGTGTGGGCCTGATTCATGAGGTTTTGAGAAAATGGTTTATGAAATGAATTTAAAGAAAAATCGATAATAGTTTTGTTTTCCGTGGTTTTCTTAGGGTATGTACTAGGTGACTTCTGTCACTCATGTGTTTTCCTTGTGGTTTTTGGTTTGTAGGTGCAGGCATGCAAAAGTTTAGCGTAGTGCATATAGTCTGGAGCCTCCTAGCCGCACACACAGGTTCTTGGTAGTTTAATATCTTCTGTTTAGCTTTAATTTTTCCGTAGTTTAAATTATTTTAAATTATCGTGGAAAATGTGGAGTGTTACACCTTATCATGAATAACTAGCCATATAAAGAGTTTAACATTTAAAGGGACCTGACTCTGCCATATACTAAATTTGAGAGATCTTATTCCACCATTATTTAAAATTTTGTAACAAGATCTAACATTGAAAATTTTATCTCTCAAAGGTTCCCTATGAATAGTATCTTGTGTTGGAGATAATGTCAGAAAATCTAGAATATCTTCAATTTTTTATAATTGTTCTTGTAAGGTAGATGCATTCAAATTAGACAAAGAAGAATAACAAAACAAACAAACAAAATTTGACGAATACGAAGCCAATATTTTTTTAATTGATTTTTTTTATATTTTGAAACTAAAAATAAGTCTAAAAGGACATGTTTCAATGCAGATTCTCAAAGCTACATGTTTTCCCAAAAAATGGTTTTTTTCTCCATTATGAACAGTAAATCTAGAAAAGGGATTGACTATAGAGAAGTAAGACCGAAGTTATTGTCAAAGGGGTGACTCTCTATAGGAAGAGACATTAATAAGAGCACCCAATCAAAAGTGAGACAAATATCTAACTTTGATAAGCTCCAACCATTTTAATTTTACTGTGCCACTCAATAATTGCCAAACCAATTTACACTTCAATGACTGACAAAAAATTCTAATATTAATAATGCCCCATCCATTTTGTTCCTTAGCTCGACAAAGTATTGCCCATCTAACTAAATGGTAACCTTTATTATTAAGGGAGGGATCATGCCATAAAAATCTTTTCCTATGCATGTCTATTTCTTTTTCCACTCTAACTGGTAGATGAAGAACTGATAAATAATAAGTTGGAATAGCAGATAGAACAGAGTTAATTAAAGCAATTCATGGAAAAACACCTTTCTAAAAGCACCTTTCTAAAAGCCCAGGTTCTGGGATTTTATGTGGTGACAAAGAATCTCAATTAAAACTCCCAAGATATCATGGAACTTTGTTAAATAAGGCTAGAAAATATTGTTCAACCTCATGACGGATCCTTTGCAGAGAATCCACAAATTCTCCATTTATGATAAAAGAGGTAATCGTGTTGGTTATCCTTCTCCCCTTTTACTATTTTATGGAAAAAAGCTGAATTAAGATCACCCTCCTTTAGCCATTGCACTCTTGATCTCTGTTTCCAATATATTTCTTGTCCTAAAAGAAAATTATAATGTTCCTTCTTTAGCCCTCGCTTCCAATCCCACACTTCTACTGAAACAGTGGAGGATTCAACCAGTACATCAATACTTTGGATTAGGGATTTAACAATCAGAAGTCTTGACTGACGTTCCCCCTAACAGTAGGAACCCATCTTTTAATTTTTCCCTTTTAAGAATTTAATCTTGAAGGCTAGCTTGGCAATAGGCCGTATACCAAAATCACCATACTGTCAAAACCATCCAACATCAGTCATGTTTTATAAAATCTAAATGGAAAGGGTTCCCAACATGGAGGAACCGTATCAAGACAGATAGACATATGATCAGAGATTACTCTAACCTTCCCTGCACAGATAGAATTTGGATACTATGAAACCCAACTAGGAGAAATTAGAAATCTGACTAACTTAACCATGATAGGATTATCCTGAAAATTTGACCAAGTGAAGGAGCAATTGTTAGGAGAAAAGTCTATTAGGTTTATCGATTCTATAAAATCATCGAACTTAGACATCATAGGGTGTAGAATTGGTCTGTTGAAATGTTCATGGGAGAATCTAATCAGATTAAAATTACCCAGTTTGTGCCAACTGAAGCTCCAAGGTGAGCTAATTCAACTATGGATTGTTCTTTTAAACTTGATGAACAAGGACCATAAACCCCAGTCAGCCACCACTCGAATTAATTAAGGATAGTCTTCAATTTCACAGAAAAGCTAAAGTTTGCCTAGATGGAGCTTTGTTTATGAAATAGATTTGAGTCCTAACCTAAAAGAATACCACCCGAAGCTCCCTGTAATGGCAAACATCCCCTATTATCTAATCTACCACCACCTATGGCACGAAGAGTAGCCAAAGAAAAGCTATCAGCCATACTTTCCACAATAATAAAGGCATCACACTTATATGTTCTAACTATATTCCTAAGTGCCCGACGCTTACTATTACTCCCAAGTCCTCTGATGTTCCATGCTAAAATAATCATTAAGACTTAATTAGATAAATGCAGAGCCACTAAACTTCGCAAACAATGAGAGTTGTCATCCAAGTTTACCACTGGTAACCCTTGTTGATCCCTGATTGAATTTAAAAACGTTTTAGCTTTAATAATGGAATTAAGAGAGATGCCAATCTTGGCACAAAAGTCCATGAAATCCCCATAAGAATCCCACGTTAGTGCATTATCTACTAACCCAGAATCATCTAGGGCCCCAAAAAAATGAAGAGGAACTAGCAGGACTATGCAAATTATCCAACGAGGAGCAAAAACTAAAAGCAATATTTTTAGAAGGAATATTAGTAGATTCTGAGAAAGTACCTGAAGTAGTATTTTGAATTGAAGTATGCTAAGGAATAGAATCACCAATCATATCTCCCAATACCTCATTCCTACTGCTATCAATGACTGTTAACACCCTTTTTAACTTATCCTTATTGAGCTTGTGTGCCTTGATCTCCGATGTCAAAAACTTCAATGTAATAGAGTTTATAAAGAGGTCAGAGTTTTCATTATTACTAGGAATAGGTTGGGGAATATATCCAAGGACCTCAGAAGGACACGTAGAGGCTCAAGGGACGGTGATGTCAAGGATAAGCATAGGGGGAATAGAGGCATTGGGAGGAACAATAGAAGGGGAGCTAGCTTTAGCAGCATGAGGTGAACGATTAGCATGATTACGAGGCTCAACCTCTACAATAGGGTTAGGAAAGATACTCGAAGAAAGGGGAACAGAAGATGGTAGGGAAGATTGACCTTGGACTTTTGTGCTATTATATCCAAAAGAAGAACGAGTCCACACATTTTTCCCTGACTTAGGAATATTGTTTGACTTATCGCCCTTCCATCCTTTAGAGTTTTTGAAGGACTTAGCAACTGATTTCATGAAATTGCATCAGCTCGAGGAACCCGATGCTTGAGTCATAGAGGACTTGTCCTAAGATGAAGAAGGACAAATGTCCTAACTCCGCCTTTACTTGATAGGGTGGACATTCCTAGAAAAAGTAAAGAACTTAACATCCAAAATGTCCCTATTTGAGTACAACCTAATCCTTATACGTGTAAACTCGAAAACTTTTGCACGATTTACAGAAAGATCTACTTCTAAAAGTTCAGCAAAGTTGGAAATCATTTTGTGAAAAAGACCTATGTTTTAGAGATGGTGAGGTATTCCTTTAAGATGAATCCAAATCCCTTCCTTACGAAGGGTATGAACAGTAGAAGAATGAACTGACCAAGGAGCAAATGAAGTTAGAAGGGAAATTAGAGAAGAACCAAATGCATGCAGAGCCTTATCCCTAAGGGTAAAGGAGAGAAACTTAAGAAGAAATTTCCCAGGAGAGAAATTATGAAGCTTCCAATCAACATTGCTAGACCAATGAGAAGTCAGGTGGGATTCTAGAAAGTCCCTAGAAACATGGGTGACTAGGGCTGTTATGATCGAACATGAAGAAAAAAGTGTAGTTGGTCACAGACCTTGTCCAATGGAGGAAGGATAATAAGATAGTGGGGGGACTACCATGTCATAGTGTTATGCTGGCGACAGTACGATAAATTGGGACCTCGAAAGAATCTACAAATGGCCACCGAATAAGAAGGTGAATGGCATTTAAAACAAGCTCCATTATATTTATATCGTTGCCTAATATGCCCACGTAAGCCACAATTAATACACCTACTTGTTGATTCACAGAAAAGAGCTAGTAGCGAACAGGTCTTTTCCTCGAGACTGTTTTCCACCTAATCCCAGACGAGCTCACAGATGGTGGACATCAAGGCAAGGAAAGCGATTTGTCTAGATTCTTACAAGCCAATTGTGACCATGCCGGTGGAACCCTACACGGCTCTCCTTATCTGTGCGTGGAAGCACACGAGGAGTCCCGATACGGTCACGGCGAAGATGGTGAATCCGGAGAAGAAGACTAGACTCGAAAACACCAAGGAAAGATAAAAAAGGATATGGAAAGGAGTCGCTACCTAGTCTTTTAATGGAAAGACGAGGAAAACCAAACACGAACGAAAACCAAGAAGAAAACAAGATGAAGAAAACATGTATGCTCCGTGCCTAATGGATGTAGTGCACAAATCAATGTGGGTCAGAGAAAGGGTAAGGATTCTTGTTACGCATGGGGAAGGAGTTAGGCACCCCCATACGTCCGAAGAACTCGGTCTTTCTAGGTTTCCTACTTTCTAAATGGTCTATTGGATGTGTGCTTGCCTATTCTGAATGTGTAACCATGCCGGCGGAGAAAATCGCAAAATGATGCGAAACGGTCGGCAAAATCACGTCGAAAAATAAAACAAAATGCAAAAATGCAGGAGTCGCCACCTAGTCTGTTATGGAAGATAAGGAAAACCATAAACATGAAAAATCATGCAAAACAATAAGGATAGGTCTACGAAAACCAGAAAGATGTGGGTAAGGATCCCTATTACGTATGAGGAAGGTGTTAGGCACCCTCGTACGTCCGATAAAATCGGTCTTCTATGATTTCTCCAATGAAATGTTGGCTTCTCAGTCTCTTGCTATACGCCCGAGGGCGATATGCCATGCCATGTTTAGTGCCT